>WHPZ01573931.1:0-20763 GCA_016617965.1 Macrosiphum rosae | reverse complement strand
ATAAGAGTATAGGTAAATGCATAATTCACAGTGCATATTTTTGAGGTTTTTAGAGCATATAAATCCAGTTCCTAAATTAATAACTTATATTGTGTTGAGTAAAAACTGAAAATTATCAGTATGCATAATGATATTATTTGGCTCACAGAATATCGAAAATATACGATAAACAGTTGTGTAAACTGTAAGCTATTAATACCTAGCTGTAATGCTTATCGAAATTAAATATAAATCATAAATAGTTTGATATTTTCATTAGGTAAATCTAATAATTTTGGGTGGAATTTTTCTTTGGAAGTAATATCTTTTGAATTGAAAGTTACAATTGGGCCATCGAAACTATGGTTTGAACTCGAGACATTCTGTACAGTGTACATAATAAAATACATAGAAGTGCCACTGCGCCAACAGGTTTATCTCACGGATTTTTAAATTTAAACTCAGTGATTTGAGTTTTGAGTTGATCGATATATAAAACTTTAAACACTCTTTTCCCCTTTTAAGGGACGAATTTTGATAAATCCTTTCTTAGTGAGTGTCTACGTCATAAAACGAAACTACTGACCCAATTTCAAACTCATAGCTTCAGCGGTCCCGGCTAGGAAATGACGCATCATTCAGTCAGTCAGGTCAGTAAAAACAAGTTATTTTATATACATCCCACTTGGTGTAAAAATATATCCTAATTAGGGTAAAAATATTTTCAAGAAAATAATATAGTTGTCAAAATATTTTAAAAGTTATAATATTTTAGTTATATACTTTGGCCAAGAAGTTCATATTTTTGAAAATATTTTATAAAAACATTTACCTACAAAACATTTTAATCATTTTTTCAAAAAAAATTTTTACGGAAACTTTATAAAAACTAGTAAGTCAACATTTTTATGCGATCATATAGACAATATTTTGTTATCTCATGAGAAGAAAATATTTATACAATATTATTAGTCAAATATTCATATTCAAGCACTTTAAAATATTCACAAAATATTATCATTTCACAAATGCTGTATGGGATAGATATTGTGTAACTTGCATTGTATTTCATATTGTATTCATATTATTTTTGAACAGTATAATTTTATACATTTTTATAATAGTCATAATTAATAATATTAATGTACTGTATCTTAGCATGTTCATTTTTTTAAAGTGGTAGAATGTTATATATTAGTAAGATGGATATAATGTTCTTATTTTTATCATTGATTCTTGTGATACAACTTTTTTCCAAAATATTAACATGTGGTTTTTTACACACAATACATGAAATGATTTAGAACCCATATTTATTTTATTTTATTATGAAATACTAGAATAATGATTGTAAGCTATACAACAATTATTAATAACTGGGTAAGTCAAGCTGCTATATAGTAGGTGTTAAGAGGTGTACCTTGTCATAGAGTTGGCTACTGTAATGACTCATTAGTCATTACTAATGAATAATAGTTTCAAATGTAATTTTTGAATTAATACAGAACAACTACTAACTAACTAATGGTTATTTTATGTTTAAATATCCAATTTCATTCCAGTTCAAACTTCAAACGCTTGTAAAAAATACCGGGGCTATGTATTTTCGATATTTGAAAATTTCTGTAAGAAAAACTTATGAAAAACCTTGTACCTATTAAATTTTCAAGCTTTTTTAATCATAAATAACAATGTTATCATATTACGTAAATCGAAAGAAAATTGGAAAATGTCAAATAAGAGCCATTGGTTTTAAAAAGATTTTGTAAATTATTAATTTGATTCTAAGATATGCATGTGCATCTTTGTTTAAAATACACCTCTTTGATTTCATATGTTGGGATTAAGATAAGCGACGATCACAGGTAGGATTTCATAAAGATTGAAATTCGGACATGGAAATATTTTAGTGTGCAAGTGTAGTGTTATGTAAGATAAACCATCTTGTTTAACTTTGAGCTTACAATGGGTATACCATTCTTCATAATATACAGATGTTTTGTAAGCTTACAGTTGCTGTATGATGGTCTGTATATCTAATATAAATATTATAGCTTAGATGAATTGGAATCAACTATTCTATGAGCTTGCTGAAAATAGTAGTATCTGAACAATGGAAACCAAATCGGGAGAAATGTTATTTATTTTCGATGTTATTTTACTTGTCTTTATGAGAAGGAGGTCCACGGATACAGTCCTCCAGCTCTGCATTTTTCAACTGTTATTAATCAATAATCTTATGGTTTGGAGAATTTAATGAAGTTTTTATTTACATTTAAGGATGTACTATTTATGTATACCGAGTGTTTTAGTAACAAAGAGGAGCATATAATATCTTGATGAACTTCAAAAAGAATAATTACTATCTCGTTTTTAATTGTGTTTAATTGTTGTTAATAAAAGGATTTTTGTTAGTATTTTTGGGCGATCTATTGTTGATTTGTAAATTAAATTATTAAAACTAATGAGTTAAATCAGCGTAGTACAAACTTCAGGCAAGTTGAGCACTCTTTTTATATGAATATAAAGAGTATGTTTATTTGAGCGTTTGGAATAATTTGTAGTCGTTCTTACAGATATTGTCTTTGTTTGATTAATTCCAATTAAGAAGGTAATTCATAACAATTAGCACATAGTTCTAAATAATTAATTTCTATTTTTGAATATCAGAAAAGGGCCGTTAATTGGTTGGGGGGGAGGGAGGAGGCCAGTGTAAGAGTTTTCAAAATTTGAATGAAGTATTTCGTTTGGCTATAGTCCGCAGTCTATAACTGAGTTCATTTAATTAGAGAGATCGCATTATCAGAACGATTGAGCTGTATATTTTAATTGTTCTTTGATTTAAAATTTTAATTGGATTCTAGGGCAGTATGTAATTTAGATGGTTGACCGTCACGAAAGGTCTTTTCGATAATAGGTAGATACATACTGACAACGGCACTGTGTGGGTGTGTGTGAACGCTATACAGAACTACGGATGTGCGTCGATTATATTAATTAAATTAATCGAATTTCGGGAACCTACGCTTTTTAGAACTAAGTATGCAGAAGAGCTGTCTGAATAAAATTATGCGATATTTTACTCCGAAAATGAAAAAAAACACGAGGGAAAACATCGTAAAACATGGTGAAGCACAAATACACGTGTATCAGGCGAATACCAAAGTAGGAGTATGAGACTGAAATTTGATATTTAAACGAAAAATAACGATTTTAGTTATGTTGCTGTAATTCAAAAAATATGATTCGTAGGAACTTGAAACTTTCGGCTTCTGTGTACATTGTTACTTATTAGAAACAATTACATTTTCAAAATATTTATATTAATTATAAGCTATTTATACTACGAACCAATACACGGCTGCACTGTTCTTCGCAGAACATCAGTGTTGGTTTATAAGTTAATAACAGATACCTATAGCAGTATTAAATGAAATAATATTATGACTATCATTATGTAATTGATGTGTTTTATATTTGGAAAAAAATAGCTTTACTAATAGAAAAATAAATTGCTAAATTTAAATATAAATAAAAACTTAAATATGTATAGTTAATACAATATTTTTGGAAATACTGGCTGTAATACGGCTGTCTCCGCTCATAAACATTTTTTATGGCACACAATCATTGAATTAAAATGTACCACATCCATTACAGTGACCTACTTAAAGAAAAAGTACACTCGATAATCTTTATATATAGCAGAGTAACTTCTCCGGTTATTATCATTGTCAAATGTTAATGCATTTCCATTTGTTCAAACAATGTTTATGCAATTTGCGTGATTTTAAAATCAAAACAAAATGATATTATTGTATTATGTTGTACAACATTTATATAATACAAAATTAATATTACTATATTACAGTTTAAGAGGACGCTACACGGCCATTTGTTGTCTTCGTCTTACAAGTGCGTAACATAGCAAATTTACGATCAGGAGAATGCGTTTAGCTCCTTTAGTTTAAAAATTGGAGTCTTGATGGTGTGTACATTATCTGTGTTTGTATTTAGGTTTTTTAGGATAGTTCAATTTTTTAGAAAGTTATGCGTATATAATATAGCGTAAATATTAAAAAGCACTTAACTCACTTAAAAACTGAATTATCGTAAGAAACCCACATACAAACACGGATAATACTCTTACCATAAAGTTTCATAATATGTCGTTTTACTCTAATTTTTTAAGTAACGGAGTTAAACGCGTTCTCCTGAGTGTACATTTTCTATGTTATGCACATGTAAAACGGAGACAACATATATCTGTGTGGGGTCTTCTTAACTCGCAACAGTATTCTCGGTATTATATACAAAGTTTAATGTACGAACAATAATACATGCTATCAAATTATATAATAAAAAACAAACATGTGCTGTGTTTTAACATCACCAAGTACACAATTGTACCTACATATTATATTATTATACTGTTAATGTTAAAAAATCAATAAACATCATATTGACTGATGGATATCATGAATTATTAAGTTTATTTTTAATGGAGAAGCTCCTTTCTCAGATAAAATGTTTTTTAAATTTATTATTGATGACTTTGATCGTGACCATGTCGATGTCATGGTGGCTTTTTTTATAATTATTTGTTTATATTTTAGGTATAGGTAGTAGGTACAATCAGATATGTATGAAAATTAAAAAAAAAGTTCACATGGAAAAGTTAAAATAAAATTGAAATTTTAAATTGTTGTAAGATTTAGGTACTGCTAATGTTTTAAAAAATAATTATAAAATGTTTATTTTAATGCGAATGTATTTTCTTAAATCATAATTACTGTGAATTGTTGAATCTATTCTCCTTATTTAACGACTGGGCGCTGGGCTACTAGAGATCAACGAAAAAAAATTAGAGAGAGAGGCAGAGCTAAATGCTAGAGAATACCAAAAACGTGACATAAAAATTATTTTATAAGCTCCTTCAATATTCATAAAATGTAAACAAGATATAGCGGCAAACAATTGCTGATAAGAATAATTCGTTATTTATTTTGCATCTTTACTTTCTGTGTTTTGTCATTTACTTAAAAATATCATTGAAAATGAAAAGCCTTAACAGGGACGCTGTGTATCATTTATATGTTGTTTTTACAGCACCCCCCCGCCAGGCCTAAAAATTGATAAGCTTTCAATCGCCAATTGTTACAAATATATTATTACATTTTCTATTCAGTATTTTGTTTATTTAAAATGGTTTTTTCATACTCGTTTTAGTGAGATATTAGGTTCAAATAAAATACAGTTGGTTCGTCATACTGTACCCAATATATGATATGTTTAGCTTTCTGTATTTATAACAAAAAATAAAAATTAGTTTTTGAACTTTTATGTATTATTTTATTATCCATTTATTAATAGATTTAAAAAAAAACAATGAAAACATTCAATAAATATTTACATACATACATACTAAATTACAATACAAAACTACATACTAAATTAAAATATTGTATTCTTTCAAATGAGATATTTATTGAATGTTATGTTGTAGGTACTTCACTGTAGGTACAGTTATTGAAAAATATATTAAAACCTGTACTGTGAGGTAGAGTTGAATATTCCATAGTAGGGTTACATAGTTAGATTTTAAAGTATGATTATGGACCAATTTATAAAAACTTATCAATTAAAGTTTATTATTATTATTTACAAGTAGTCAGGTAAGTAATTGCCTACTTTTACCAGAAGTACGAGTACCTACTGTTATGTTTTATATTTTATTTTTAATAGAGCAATAATTTGTTGTAAATTAATAAGTTATTAGTAGTGTAAAGTTTATTATATACTGAGTGAGCTTATCAAAATAATACCTGAGTACCTACTTTTGTGTGTTTTAATTTTTTAGTATAAAGACTCATTCAAATGTATCGAACGTGGATTCAAAAATACCCCTACTATGACTTATGTAGGCACATATAAATAAAAAGTTTCTTGTGTTAACCACTTTTTAATAAATTATTATTTTATTTTTATTGATTGTAAGGCTTCAACGACTGAGGTCATTAGCCTGTAGTTTGGTAAGATTTATACAGTAGAGCTGGGACGGTTGGTAAGGTCGATTAAGAACACGTGTATGTGTGGCAAGGTTTTTGCGCACTACGAACCCCGGTGGTCACCCATCCGAGAACTAGCAGCAGCGGATGTTGCTTACTCTCAATCACGTCCAGTGATTGATTTTTGAATCATAGCTCTTGTCGGGGGTGCCGTGACCCACACATATTTTTTAGCATAAACAATTCAGATTCATATATTTTTAAGTTTTTTGTACCTACATTTTTTTGTTTTTGAAAGAATGTCAATGTGTTGTATTTGTAACTATAATGTAGTTATTACTGTAATAGTTTCTAGTACATTAATTGAATTCTATTTATATTTAGTTATCAATTGATATCTATCAATATCTTTAGAAATGCGAGTTTCTATTATACAGTGGTATAAAGTTGTATTGTACGCATGGTATAACATTATTATTTATTTTATGCAGTTTGTATAGTATATAAAAAAAATATATCAGTCAATATTATTAGAAATTTAATTTGTTATTTCAAAATATAATTTTATATGAATTGTAACTTAGTTATTTTAAATTTAAATTATTTCTAGTCACTGGGTAATATGAGGTATATTATCAGGATCGGTTGCATGACTTTAAATATTAATTTACTC
Source organism: Macrosiphum rosae (assembly GCA_016617965.1). Classification (NCBI taxonomy): domain Eukaryota; kingdom Metazoa; phylum Arthropoda; class Insecta; order Hemiptera; family Aphididae; genus Macrosiphum; species Macrosiphum rosae. The sequence goes on along the minus strand of WHPZ01573931.1, from coordinate 14,103 downwards.
TAATATAATTTTTGTACTATAGTGGTTTTTAAAATGTTTTTTTTCGAAATATTTAAGCCATTTTAAAATTGGTCATAATATATATGAGTTTAATAACCTGTGCTAAATTTCCGATAATTTGCAAGGTTAGGTACGGTATAATATTGATGCGTATTACTGTATTATCTACGCTAAAAAAAAAATTTAATTTAATTTCGTATTTTCATTTTTCTAAATATGTATATTGATGAACTTTAAGAATAATATTTCCAAGTGGCCAATGGTGTAATTGTTCTTTGTACCTACTGCCTTGTCAATAATTAATTTATACTTATCATTTTTAGAATTTTTTTTTATTACTTGATATATTTATTATTATGGTGATATGCTTTAAAGGTAGATACGATATTAGTTGTAATAACACATACTTAAAAATAATCTATACAGCTTATAAGCTACAGGTGTTTTTGGATACAGTTCCTTTGTCAATAGGTACAAGTACAACTTTACAAAGGTAGATGCAATGAATAATGCACGTAAAAATGAAAAATGATAATAATAACAATATTAACGAACATTATTACATTTTATTAGTTTGTTTCAAGTGGATGTTTTGTATTTTATAGTCTTCATTTAATACTGATTAACATAATAATTTAGCTTATTCAACTGTGTTTATTTTGAATGTTACTTATTAGGAATATAATATTATATATTGTTACACAATAGTACAATACTGTACCTACCTTTGGGTTCAGCATTCACCTCCACCCTAGAACACGAAAATGTATTCCAAGTGCAGCCTTGTATTTTGTATAGGTATTGTAGGTTAGGTTAGAATTTTGTTTTATTCGTTGCAGAATAGTGCCAAGGTATATATATATATAAAATTACTAAAAAATCTTTTAGAAGCTTTCTGTGAAATGGTTTTTTTAATGTTTTTTTTTTTTTTTTACTTTAAATGAAATAAAAATATTTATTCTGTACGGTGTATTGTACATAAATATATTTTCAACGACATTATATAACACTTGCATTCGAAACGTAATTGGACGGCATTATAGTAAATAAACGACAGTAGGTATCGATACAATTTTAGCTGTATGTATATTTTTTACTAAGAAAAAAATTGATTAAATTCGTAAGATAAACTTATTATTATTATTAAAACATATTAAATACATCTCAGATGATGCTATTGCGTTGTTGACGACTTTTTATGACGGCAGAAAATAATATTTAAGTGTATAGTTGAATAATTTGTACTTATGTAAGAAAACATCATTTTACCAATATTATCGTAGGTACCTGTATTATATTTAATATACATAAAATAAATAGTACACGTCAAATTATATATTTTTATACGAACTCAGTCTACGTAATAACATTGGAATATAATAATATATTATATAATATATATAATACAATACAATACACAATAATAGTAATAATATCATGTGGTAGTGTTGCAGTGCATACAATAACGTGTATAATATTATATTCGTCGAGGTATATACCTTACCTACGTACGAATCACATCAAGTGTGACTATTTAGTATTTATACCGTATCCGGATACCCTAGTTCAACCCTTATGACTGCATGGCATAAGCGAGGAAACAATATATCGTGACTGTATTTTTAACAAGCGTGTAACAGGGGTGGTTTTGCTGACGTATATTGCCGGGGGGGAGCGGGGAATGACATTATCGTCGTCTATATTATAGAATGTGGTCAGCAAGTTTACGCGACTTATAAGTATTCAACACCCACACATACACACTGCGGTAGTGGTGGTGGTGGTGATGTGTTATGCAAGGGGTTTATGTGTATATATATACGTTATAAGACATTACATAATTGAATTACGCACGCACTTATGACTTAGGTGTATTATACACGAGCGTCGAGTGCTTAAATAGGTGTCACCCCGAGGAAGGGATGTACATATATAATATATATATATTCGATATAAGTAATTTACATTATTATGTATAGTACGCGTATTACGAGATATTATGTACATAAAACATAATAGTTCGATAACGTATCGTTTACAGACCGCCTCCCCCCCGTCGTCCGACGACACGTCGACCGCACGCGCGTGTATAACCATACATATCCACCCATAGTGGATAGGTACCTATATCTGTCCCGTCCAATATTACGTGTATATACAGCAGACGCGGAGAGTCGATGATGTGTATTACATTTAAGTCTTCACTGCCGGAAAACCTTTTGGAGTTTCGCAGCTGACGTTAATCGCACACACGCGATACAGTTTTACTTTTCATAATCGTGTGTGTGTGTGGGTGTGTGGGGGTATATAATATGCGTAGCATGAGTATTGCGAGCGACAAACGTAAAACAAGTTGACTACGATTAGCAGTTGTCAGGTGGCGACGGCGGAGAAAGACTCCTAAAGAATACAATATAATAATATTAATAATAATATAATATATTATGCTATTTCATGTTATTATAAAACGCAATAACGTTCAAGTTGACACGGCGCGAGCACACAACGACGTCGACGGCGATGTAATAATATGCGTCACAAACGGCGTGTGATCGTTACCTACTCTATACACCGGAAGCGGAACGAGAAAGTGGAAAGATCCACGAGAAGAGAGTCTTATACGCGTCTTTTACCAAGATTGATATACCGGGCAGAGTGATGCAACGCAGACGAAACGAAGCTAAGTGTCAATTTTTTTGTTATTAAAATTATAGTTAGGGTAATATTATTACGTAAAACAATGTCTCCCATCGCCGGTAAAAAATAAATAATATAATTATATAATATTTTATTCCGTGGTATATAATTATATTTCATACGAATGGGCTTTTCGTAGGTTATTTATGGGCTTCCAAAGTTATTGCACTGAGAACCTATACAATTTATTCAAAATTGCTTAAAAAAGTTTCCAAAATTGCACTAAAAACTTCGAAAAATTCCGAAACGAAAACGGCGAACACATTACGAAACCGGAGTGGTTCGGTTTGGTTTTTTTAAAACTAAATTCTACTTTTTATTCGAACCGAACACTTAATGTTAGGTTTCATTTTTCGAACTTCGAATAGTTCGACAAAACTTTATTAATAACACCACATAAAACTGACGTAAGCATTCACAAAGTACAAGAAAATTAATGTAAATTCAAAAATATACCTAAATCGAGATAATTGCATTAAAAACGAAACCATAAATTAACTCGTATTTGCTTAAAATTTAAAATGGGTTTATTTGATTATAGGTAGGTAGCTTATTTAGCCATAAATTAGTTACACACAATAAATAAAAATACATACAAATACAACAATTTCTGAGCCCTATTTATATGTTTATAATTTATAGTACAGTACAATGGCCGGGAAGCCAAAAGTTATACGTCCATTTTTTTTTCTAAGTTATTTATGAGTTAATTTGATAAATCAGGGTCAATTTTATAATTTTGGCAAATATTGTTACTCTAAAACCGAAATACCTATATAAAAAACAAATTGATGAATTGTAGCCTGCTCAGACACGGCAATTTTTGTGCATAAATGTCCGTAATAAAAATAAGACACAATTTATGTACATGTTTAAAAATATTTATCTCAGAGTGAACAATGAACATAAAACTCACTGCCTATTATAACATGTCTGGATTTGTTATTTTTTAAAAAGCGAAATAACACATTTTGGACTCTAGTAGATAGTCTGGTTTGGTGACAGAATAAATTTTAAATATTTCAAATTTTCTTAATATTATTAATTTACCGACGATGAGGTTATTAGGTTATTAGATTATTAGTTAATTGTGCACAGTATTTGTTGCATAATCAAATAGTTCCAGGAATCGGAGAAATAAAATATTAAATACGACTTTATGATAACTTATCTATAATGCCATGGAATTATAAAAACGTTATACGTACATCATAGATGTCTTAGATCTTCTGTAAACTAGCAGTACATATAATATTATTGTGTTAGACGATTGTGACAACTGACTGGTACTTTCGGATCTTACAGCCATGTATATTTGATATTATATTGTAACCTAACGTTTGTCTATATATTATCATCTTCATGCTATTGAGAACACAATATTATATAATATTACATTGACACATTGTAAGACAACGGGTATTAAAATATAACAAGTTTGATCAAAACAATTTGTGATGAACAACAGTTTAACAGTTAAACAGTGGTTAGTAGAGTATCCGGTTGGGGGGGTATGAAACCAAATTGTTTTCACAATACAACATACATATATGTATAGTATAATATAGGTATATTGAATACGTCTATTCAAACATATTTTATATCCCCCCCACCCTCGTGAAAAAATCCTAGATACGCAACTGAACGTACATAATATAATAATATAATAATATTATGTGCGTACTGTCGACATCGAGGCCGATTTTATGGATTTTTCTCGACTACTCCTCGCCAGCTTTACGACGCGCACCTCCCGTCACAACCAATTGATTTTAATACACTATATACACAGGAGTGGATTTATATTTTATATGCTTTTAAAGCTCTTGAATTAAGCACCAAAAGGCTAAAAATCAATATACTTGGTGTGAATAACGCATTTTTAATGTCGGATTCGTGTTTAAGATAATAATAATAATTGCACGCAGCACTTGTATTTTCTCTGTTGATCGACGGGGCTTGGGGGTTTGTTTTGTATTGTATTGATTTTCTGACATTTTCTGCATCCATGATTTTAGTTTTATTATTATTAAGTTTAGTTTATATTATTATATTTTCTAGAGCTGTTTTCATAACTTTTTCATTGCAAATTATTAAAACACCAAGTATTCAAAATTACATGTCAAACAAAGACAAAAACGTATGATACTGAAAAAATATGACATTAAAAGTGACTCTAAAATTAATTTCCAATTATAACTAGGTATAAAACATTGTGCAAAGCTCTATAGGCACCTAAAAAAACTAAAAAATCAATAATGTGAAAATGAATCAAATTCAGTGTCATAATATCAATCATAAGTCGTGTACGGAACAGTGCGGAAAACAGTGTTTTTTAAAACTGCCTTTCTGTCACTCACTCCTCTCTGTAAAACATGTATAATAGTAATAACTAATAATAATATACCTACATTAAGTGATGTCGAGGCATTTGTAAATTGTAAAAAATCATAAAATATTTAAATAATATTGTAATTTTTTAAACATTTTATTACAATTTATAGTATGAATGTAAAAATATCTTTTGATATTGCAGTTATTGCGAGGTTTCATTTTATCAAACAAAGAAATTTGAGATTATGTGAAAAAAATATTTCAGCTGATAATACACCCCTTATTTTTTCCGATTGTTACTATCGCAGTAGTCTACAACAATCGACATATCATTCAAAACTATTAGTATAAAGTTCAACTTTGTTTTACCATTCTTATTGTATATAAAGTACAATTTTATTGGCAAAAACATGATGTCCTATGAACACTACATTGTTATAAGCTATAATGGTTATATCAAATGGCACTTTGTACCCAAACCCAGATTAAAAGGGAGCCTCTGTGGGGAATGATTCCGGGTCATATAAATTTCATGGGGCCGATCCTTTTTCACATTTTTTTTTACACGCATTCAAAATAAATTTCAAAAAATGAAATAAAATAAAAAATATTTGTTTCCATCACAGAAAATTAATGGGATTCATTAATTTGGATTTTAAATTTGCTTATAATATCATAAGCTTTTTAAATTAGTGAAATTGGGAATTGTGATCAATAATGGCCACATATGTTTTGATTGTGAAGAGTTTTCCTTTGTTATTGCGGTTTTTAAATATATTTGTAATTACTATAATAATATTATTAACTGCATTCTTATTTTACTATAGTCTCATATTAATTATTTTATTTACAAACGGTAGAAAACTATGTAAAGTCATAAAAAATTGGTGCTTAAATTTGTTTTTAGAAGTTATAGGAGAATTGTTCAAGTTTGAAAGTTAAGGGGGCCCCCCGCGTTAACTCCCGTTAATCCGGGATTGGTAACACCGAATTACCTTAGACGTTTTTCCAATAAGTCCAACCAATTATTTTTACTGTATTTACTACTAATAATAATAAGTCATAATAATATATCATAATATCCACTGTAATATAATGTATTCGTAATTATATAGTAGGTACCTACTTACTTATGGTACTATATGTGCGTGATAAGCATTTGCCGCGTTCTAAATAACTATATTTTAATCGGATTTGTTGTTCATAAATCATAACTTTTATTATTGTTCTGTTTATTATTCACAATATTATACTTAGTATTTCTATATATTTTTTTAAACGACCATACACGGAAAACCATAATTAATCATTCTCGTCGGTCAGCCCGATGTGATGTAACCGTTTGTTAGAATCCGGTGAAAGATGAGATATTTAGGTTATATCATAGTACGTTACTTATAATGTACATTATTATTTAGATGGATGATAATACGTGATATAAATTATACACATTGTAGTGAGGGGGAGACGAGGACAACAGGCGTTTTGTTTCATTTTTCAATTCTTCACGTCAAAGTAGGTTATTACCTGCAACAATTTTGATCACATTGTTGTACACTCGTGTGGAAAATATAGAAGTGTGGGAAAAAAACTTAACCATTAGATTGGTCACGTGTTATATTACCTGTATAATGTACAACAGTTGAATATTAACCAATTACACGACAGAAGTGTTGGTATAACCAAGATCATAGATTTTTTAGGGTAGGGGTGGCAATTGTTTTCCCGGTCCAAAAGCTTTGAAATGTAATAAATTATTACTCATTAGTTGTTCCAATAGCAATTTAAAATTAGTAAAAATACACGGGTACAATAATTATTATTATAATCTTTTGAAGTTGACATTTTGACAAAATCATGAAAACTCGCAATACATTATGGAGTTGACAGTTCATAGAATTTTCGATTTTAATAACTAAGACTTGAAAATGTAATTCAAGTTTCCGCTCCTAAGTAATTCTTACGGAAAACGGTAATTTAAATATGTACATAGGCATTTGAAGAATGTTGGGTCTGGAGTTATTCTTAGTCATTGTTAAATGTAGAACAAAGAATTTAAAATTGAGTCTGCATGATATTTTATAGCATATTATTACATAAATAAATAATTATATTATAATACAGACGACGAGATTGATCTGTGCTACTAGATCAGCCCGGGAAATTCAGTATGGAATTAAATGACAAAAGCCTTTCCTAATAATAAAAAAAATGTTAGTTTAAATTATTGATATGGATGGTTGTTTGACTACACGCTTAAGAAAAAATAAATAATTACAAAATCGTTTCATTGCTTTTATAAACAGTGAAATGACTATCAATACAATAGCGGAGAGCTGTCACCCGATGAGGGTTCCTGCACTTAACCCAAATCTATTACATCCAAAACAGGATTAATTGACACAGGCAAAAGTTTTTGAAATTCTCGTCAAACAAAGGACAGAATTACATTTTCGATGGTTATCAATATTTATTTTAAATATCTATACATATATATATAACATATTACTGTTAAATTTATATTTTATATATCAAACTAAAGTTTAAAGGGGTTGATGTGATGAAATATTGATATTAGTTGAAGTTCGTAATTCAAATATTATAAAATGCTAGAATCCCATTATTTCTCAACCGTCAAACCTAACCACACTACAATATAATATAATATTTCCAAATCATTTTGGTGAATCTGAGAACCCCTCCATTACTCCAACTCACAGATAATATATTATCTATAATATTCACATTTATAATACATATTATATTACACTTGTGGGTATAATAAATTTATTTTATATTTTATAGTTTATAAATTATTTTAAGCGATTTACTAATTTGTTTATATCTTTTTTATTTTTAATTTAAAAATTGATAAAATAACCTTTTTTTATAAGTGTAAATGCTACACGAGTGATGTGTGACGAGGCCTTCCATCGAAGGCACATCGGCATTAGAAAAAAAAATTATCGTTACAGATAATATAGTGTAGACATATTTATATTGCTTAATTTTTCTATTTAAATAATTACTGACGTTTCGGTATTATCAACTTTTATTTATATGTACGACGTATTTAATTTTATTTGTACCACAAAAGCTTATCTATAATAGGTATTATAGTTTATATCACGTAATGCTATAATACTATCGATGTAAATATTAAAAACAGCTAACGGTCTGTCATTGCATAAACTTAACATGTTAATATTTCGAGTTGATGAAATAAAATTTTGAATTATTTACTTCGCCCACGTTTTGAAAGTCAAACTTACATTATTTCACTACCCATCTTACATAATCTAACGTAACCTATAACATATCCACCCTTCACCGTCGAACTTAAGATCATCCAGTTATTAATGTGCATTATAAAATATTGAATTGCCTTAATATGCATATTATATTGTATATTGTGTAATACCTATTTAAAAGGGCTTTATTTGTATAGTTGTCGTGAGCTAATTTACTGGTCGTCCAATAATAAAATTACGATTGATATCATAACTATCATGTCATCAGATTATAATATGGATAATTTTTTCACTCCAAACACCATACTATTATTATCTATATGATAAAAATATTATATTATTTAAATATTGAATAAAATCAGAATTCATCGGTTTTCATATATATATATATATATATATTATATACACATAATATATAATATATAATATATTAATGTAAATAATACCTACTATATTATGAAGCAGTTTTTTTTGTATTACATTCGTGAGTTCTCTAGTTTATTGCAAGTAGGTATAATATATTTTTAATTATAAAATATTTTTGTGTATCATAATTTAAGTCACTTTAGAATCCAGACGGAATGCGGACATTGGATCTCGAGCACTTGTCTCGCTTCACTCACCTCAGCCCAGAACAATAGTTTTGAGTTGTAATATTAAACTCGAAACAAGCAAATAAAATAAAACCACTCAACAAATGACCTCACTTTCTGATATTTTTTTAGGTACTTTTCCTATTGAGAAAATCGAAAAATAACCCTTCAAAGTACCATCCAGAATGGATATACGTTCTTTAGTTGTATAATAATATAATACAATTATATTTTGGCCAATCTATGAAATTTTTTTGTGCTTTCGTTTTACCTATGAAAACTGTCAACAGAGACATGTAATAACAAATAAAACAAATTAACAACTTTAAGAGCAATAGTTACATTCTCCTATTGCCAGGAGCCTAAAATGGTAAACGAAGTGAAATATACAAAATAATACAACCTAAGGTCTTCGTGTTATGAAATATATTTTTTGAAATCCTCTCCACTTGAAATATTTAAAAAAAAAAAATCAATTATTATTATTTTATTATTGAATTACTAAAAACGAATTATGCCGTTGTATTATAATAGTTAAGTGGTCATGTCACTTACGAAGAAACTTTCCGCTTCCGTTTTGCATTTCATAGTTCAACTTATCACAATAAGCGTGTGCTTATTTATCTAATTTTATTACCCCCTAATAAGATCTCTTCTTACCCTATTTTTATCCTTGAATGCAATAATAATAATTAAATACCAAACGCAGTAAAATAAACGGGAAGTGGTCGCAATTGCATAATCTTAAGAGGTTTTCCCCCTCCCTTGGCCTTTTATTTTTGCAATACTGTTAGAATTTTGAAACGAAAAATAATTGTTTTCAATCAATTTTGAACTATCTGTCATATGATATTTTACAAAACAACTAAATATCTAGTAAAATCCGAATGTACCAAACCACATAACTTCAAAAGATATTTCTCCGATATTCACGTGTCTTTGTTCATTGATTATTCTGTTATTAACTATAATAGTATAAAATATGTACATAAAACATTATTTTCCGTTTATTAGTAGGTACTTGTTAATCTCGGAAACCACACAAGCTATTGAAGCCATATTCACATAATATTATAATCCACGGTTGGTGCACCCATTGGTCAGGAGCCGCCAAAAAGATTAAAAATTTAAAAAAAATAATATAAAATATATATTATCATATAAGTACATAAAATAAACAATAATTTCTTTAATTTCAAAGCATACAACCGTAAACATTTTTTATGGGCAATACAACATTTTCCGAGTCAGGTATATATATTATAAGTTAATTACTTATTTGTATCTTTTATAGAGCTTTCATAAGCCAATAAAAGTAAATCTGTTATTTTATGTTGCTAAATATTTTTTTTTTAATACTACCTTGAAATAATATTGTTTTTATTTAAAATTAAGTAGGTGCCTATAGAAAAGTATTAAAATATTGACATTTTTTCATATCTATAATATTAACAATAAAATGACGCTTTTTCATGACAAAATGTTTGATACCTATAGGCTATAATAGAATAACCTTAATTACGCCACTGAGTAGGTGTTCGTATTATTACGTTAAATACTTTTTTTTTTTTTTTATAGAAGTTGAAGCCTCGGTTACAGGACTATTGGCTTGTATTACATACTTTATTTACCTACTTAAACTAAATTGTACAATTTAATATAAATAAATAACACAACTTTTTTTAATGGAATCTTCGTCGGTACCCATTACGTCGTTAAGGTGTATTATTGGTATGACGAATTTTTGTCAGGCCTCTTGTGTACTTCTACATTATGTGATAATATGTTTGATATTTTTGGTGGATCTTTTATCATAAGAATATAGGCATGTGTGTAGTGCGTATGACCTATTCTTATGTTATAATATACCATTAATACACGTACTGTACAATTCGTCGTTACTTTTTTCTCATAATAATGTCTGTCATAATTTTTCAGATTTTCCAATGTTACTGTGTACACCTCTTCAACGTTTCCATCTCCTGCAGCATCACTTGAAGTCGACCTCCTGGAGCTGTCTGTCGCCAACACACATGCGTGGTATATCTGCCGGACAAATCCGTCTGCGTAACTTGCGACGACGAGGGCTGCTAACGTAGCTGCTGGACACTGCTCAAGATTAATTAATAAAAGTGCGAGCGCGGGCGCACGGCCATAATAAAATAATAATGATAAAAAAAAAAAATATATAATATTATGGTGACCGTGCGCGCGGCGGCGGCGTACAAATAACTCTTGTGCGTGTGACAGCGGCTATTGTGGCAGCACCCCGCAGACGACGATTCGACCAGAAGGAAGTTGTTATTGCGATATCCAGTGGGCAATATCGCGTCCCATACACTGTCTAGCGCACACACGAACACATTTGATGTAGCTGCTGGACACTGCACAAGAATTACTTGAAAGTCGCCACTCGGACTTGTACCTATATAATATCATATTATTGTACACGGAGAGTGGTGGCGCACACACGTCTTGTGCGTGTGACATCGGCTATGTCGGGTGTGCGCATAACTACAATAGTGCTACAGCTACAATGACAGCTCCGATGCACCGCAGTGCAGGATTGTCCTTTGTGTTATTATATAATAATATAAAATGCACTCTATATAATGAAGGTGCAGTGCTTATCAATAGGTGTATAGATCCTGCTACGACTGACAACTGTTGTGGAGTGGAGGGGGGGATCGTGCGCAGCCTGACGTTGTAAGTTCGTATTTTTTGCGTTTCGCTGATGACATTTTTATATTTTCAAGACAATATTTGAGACCCCCTCTCTTAGAAAATTCTCCTGGTCCTATGAATTGCTTAACAGGGGGCTGTAGTATCGTCGCGCCGAGCGTGCGGTGACTGTACAGGACATTTACAGTATGCTTATTAATTTAGAGATAGCAGACGTCTCGTATTTTACTTTAACGTCCTATATTTTTCAACTGATTGTCTCGTAACTGTTCTGATGAATCTCTCGAAGACACCAAAATATCCCGTTTTTCCAAAAATGTCCCATTTATATTCCGTTTTTTGTTTTGAAATAATAACATTTGTCATTTGATATCATTAGTATACTTACCTATCTCCCAAAAAACTTTAAAACTATATATTAAAAATACGGGTGATTATTTTTAAATCTGTGAAAAACATATATGATTTTCTAAATTTTAAAATAATAGTCTACTCTTTAATGTGCACACGTGGTGCATTATGCAAAATATGTTGAAGCATTTTTTTACATTCTGTAAAAATGACTTATGGTCTGAAGAAAAGAATAAATTTGATGTAAAAAAAGTTAAAATAATGTTGATAGAAAATATATTTTTCAGCCAAACATGAACAACAAGTACATAGTGTTACATGACTTTATATTAGAACATCTATCGTTATTGACCGATATCGATTCTTCTAACAAATATAACATTACGAGACAAGAATTTACAAGAACATAGGTACACAACCAATTAGTTTCTTTAATACATAAATTTAATTTAATTTAATTATTTAAAATCTATTCTACATTGGGCAGTTAGCAAATTAGATAGATTATTTATTTATGTAATTATTATTTTAACATGTTGTGTATTTTTTTATATGTTGCTATAAATGTTTGCAGTAGGTACTTAATTTTATTGACATACAACCAATTACTTGTATACGTTAAAATAATGATTATGGTACATCATATATTTATTAACTTGAATGTGATATTTATATTATAACTTTGCTTCTATTAACTATTACCACAAAAAAACAAAAATGTATTGTTTTTATTTTATAGTTTAAATAATTGTTAATTATGTTTAATAAATATAAAAAGTATAATATTATGTTGTTAAGTTACCTATATATTTGATAAAGACTTTTAATAAAAACGTATTATATGTTTTAGAAAGCCAATATTTAAATACACTCACCCCTCACCAAAATTAATATTGTCCTATTCTTAATCATATTCGTCATATTATACAACTCAAGTCTCAAAGTACTATTATAATTTTTTTTAATTTTTCAGAGAGTTTTGACATTTGACATTCCGATAACACTGTTTCAAGCCTTTAGTTATATGATAACTTAATATTACGAGACGAAAACCACATTAATTGTATACCAACTACCAAGGTTCACTCTAACCTTAATACATTTAACATTATACTTACCTATTTGGTTTATAAGTGGAAGAGGTAGAAATACATCCAACTAAAAGCTTGGTAAACTTATTTATTTTGGTGGTAGAGAATGATTCCGAAAAATAGAATGAAAGATTGTAGTATTGTATATTTGTATACGAGTACACAGGTATGACTCATATTAATGAAAATAATATATTAAATAATATTAACAATAATTCTTAAGAAAATCTTCACTAGGGCGGGTTAATACACTCGTAGAAGTTGAGTTTTCATTACATATTGCAATGGTACCTGTATTGATTATGATTATGATGACAATAATAATAATAGTAATAATAACGGCAATTATAGCTGTATGATCTCATAGTACAAGAGAAAGGAATATATCGATATATAATAATAATAATAATGAAAACCAGCAAAACAGAACACACAGCGTATTACCTCAGGGGTTTCGGAAAACGAACCCTCTGTTCACCACCAGACCCTCTTCGCCTTGGAGGCATGTGGATAAATGTGGGTCGTTTACTACCTACATTACGTTCAACATATTCTCTTCTCGTCTAATCTATACTGGACCGCAGGCAAATTTAAAATGTCCCGGGCTAGTGTGTTGTACCGTGGTCCGAGTACCTACCGTCCAAGGCAGCGAGAATGGATAGATTTTTAGAGGTAGAGGAAATATAATATTTTTAAAGAGCTAGAGAGATAGTAATTAAACTTTCTTATGTAATTTGCGACGTAGTGGCAGCAACCGTTCGTTACAAAAATAAAACAATAGTAATGGCATTGAGTATAGATAGTATCTATACTCAATGGTAACTGATAATACCTAATACTCAGTTGTGACCCTATAGGGCAGGGGTCACCAATTAATATTTTCCGCGGGCCATAAAAATTCAAAGTACATAATATTTATTATAATATGCCGGTTGGTCTAAATACTTTATTTCTAAAAAAAAAAATATATACACTTATCAATTATTATGTAAATAAAACTAATGAAAATATAATTAAATTAAATAAATATATGAAACAATTATTAATTAATATTTGTAATGAGAAAAATGGCAGATCTTGCTTTCAACTAGCTGCTTTAAGTCG
>WHPZ01573925.1:0-26954 GCA_016617965.1 Macrosiphum rosae | reverse complement strand
AAATAAATAAATAAAAAAACAAACATCATTGTAAAATCAATACATTCATCGTTCCACTCAGAATCTAAAATCAAAGTTATGTTTCTCGTAAGACAATCTTACGGAAATATACAAATTCACATGAAATGTTTATATGAATTATCTCCAATTTAGTTGTAAAACTAGATGAAGATTTGTTATATCTTTCATTTGATTTAGTCTATGATTTTATACTATTATTATATATTTTATAATTATTAAACCATAAAACACAGGTCACAGTCAGTCACATATTTAATTATTTGATATCAATACAACAAATTAAATAAAAAATTATTGATAGTTAAGCACATCAAATGTTATGTAATAATAAATTAATCAATATATACGTAAATAAACAAAATTGACTAAATATGGAAATGGAATTATTATGAAATATGTATGTACTATGTGTGACAGTCGTGGACGCAGATAACGTACCCTCATGAATATGATATATTATAATAATATATGGACTGCTGGGTTCTTAAATAAATAAATATAAAAATTAAATTTACTGTTGCAAAGGTGGTAGAACATTTTTTTAGAATACCAACAGTTGAATATGTAAATTAAATATGTTTACAATAGCTGCCTGATTGACCATTGACCAATTATAATAAATCAAAAAATATATTGGTACCCGAAGGTTTTATACAAATATAATCATATTTTAATACAAATAATAAAGACCTTTGGGGCACCGACAATATGTGCGTAATATTAGGAACATAACTGTCCATGACCCAATGCCTCAATGCAATGTTTAATTTAGTAAAATAATTTGCAAACGGTGTGCGGTGGCCAATAGGGATGAAAAAATATAATAAAAAAACAAACGTCTGCCTTACAACACATAACAGTTAATACAATAGCACAATATATGGTCGACCGATACAGACTGATATTATTGAGTGAGTGTTGGACTTAATTACACGAGAAACGCACAGAGGAAGTTGATATTAGAACTTTAATTGACACGATAAAAGTTAAAAAGTGCAGTTGACGACCACCCAGCCACTAACGAACAAATCACTGAACAATAAGTAACTATACCACGGCATTCAAATATTGCACATGAACAACACATAGGTACTCAAAAGTTGCTTGTAAACACAAAGAATGTCCTAAACTGTGGGAACACAATAATTATTAATGTACTTTATTAGCTGTTGACTTAATTACTTTATAATATTTACCAAACAATATAATTATATCAACTGTTCTGGTAGTGTCTTAAGGCGAATGACAGATTAAAAACAGTAACAAATGAACAATATTATATACGTGTGGGTGTGTTCCGTTGACTATGAAAATATAATTACTTGGGGTATAACGGAAATAAATGGCACATGTAAATAACTACCTATAGGTACATATATGTAATTATAATTTTTATTTCGTTTTTTTTTTTTTTATTATATACCTAACATTTAATTATTATCATTATTGTTCGTTATACAGGGCGTTGCACGATAAATGTGTCAAACTTCTAGAGGTGTTTCTACACCTCAAATGGAACAAAAAAAGTCCTATGACCATAATCTAATTATCAATAATAAGGGTGATAATTTCCATGTTTGTGTTTTTTTGGTGAAATGTAAATTTGATTCACAATACTGATCATATCTGCTAAACAATAGGTACTACAATTAATTTGAGTACATTGATGAAAAGCTCATAAAATTGAGAGTAGGAAAACATATCTTACAAGGATTCCGCCTAATTTTTTGGGTACAAAGAAGAACACAAATTATTTATAACTTAAAAAATTTCAGTTTTAACCATCAACAATTATTTTTTTAAGGCAGGGGTCATAAGGACTTGTTTTGTTCCATTTGAGATGTAGAAACACCTCTAGAAGTTTGACACATTTATCGTGCAACACTCTGTATATTTCAAAATAATTTTTTTATCTTTATAATATATAATATATTTCTTTTGTCCATGTGCATGCTACTGAACGCCTCCTAAACGGTTGGACCGATTTTGATGAATTTGTTTGTGTATGTTTGAGTGATTCCCTGGATGGTTTTGATTCAAAATTAGACCCGGTAGGTAAAACTCGGAAAGGTGCTCAAACAGAGGTTTTTGAGATTTACAACATTTTTGTTTATAAACCATTGCTATTGGTTAAAGGAAATAAAATTAGTATACATTAGGATTTTTTTTTATACATGGTTTCCATTGCTTACTCGGGTAGGTGAGGTAAAAAAATCCATCAAATCGTAACGTTTATAATTTAAAATACAAAAATTTTAACTTAAAACATATATCAAATTTGAATGTATATTTGGTGCTATTCTGTAAGTACTCAAAAACTACTTAACTAACTTTGTGAAAATTTAAAATTATGATTCTTAGAGATATCATAGTTTAAAGAGAAGCCTGAACCACGTTAGATACACAGTTCTATATCTAATCCACCATAAATTAATCTTTGTTCATCTTGGTCAAATTATTTCTTAAAGCGACGCACATATTTCTGTGAACTCAGTTATGTAGGTAAATGAAAACCAAGATATACTTAGGTATATAATCTAAATTTTGTATTTTTGTATTTTTTCACGGACAAAATCGGGTTACACAACTAAAATTGGATGATGGATCATCTGAAGTTAATAGCTTCAAAAAAACGACTGGACCGTTTTCAATAAAAGTTTTATTAATGGATTACTTAAAATTTGTAGGGTGTATAATATAATAGCTTAATTTTTCAACTCTTATATGCCTAAAGGATAGCTCATGCATAATTTTTTTTCAGCTTAAGAAATAGGAATTATTTTTGTGTATCTAAATGGTTGGTATTGATTACTTATTATATTAATATTAGAATTGGAAGAAATAACTGTAGCATATTTATATATTATACATTTCGTACAAATCTATTTATTAAAAATATAAATATTTAGACTGGACAACGTCGGTTGGCACTGCTACATTAATAAAAACAAACAATATTAGTTACGTAGTTATTTAATTAAGTTTATCAATTATTTCTTTACACCTTGAATATAATTGAAATTAATAATATAACTACCTACCTAATATATACATTATAAAAAAATGTAGACACCGCTCTGTGGTACGGCAGATTAAAAGTGGCCAGTGGGTCACTGTAATCGATGGTATTAAATTTAAATTCAATGATAAAATATCACAGAAATGATTCTGAGTGAAAACCCTCTGCTAGTCAACCTATATTATAGTACTATTTTTAAATTACAACAACATTATTAAGGTCGTTATATTATTTGAATTTAATGTAAAAAAACTAAAAAGCGGGTAAGTTGATGTCGCTCTGCTGTACAGTATGTTACAAGTGTGCCATTGTATAATGAATTGTATTAAACTTTAATTCAATGATATTCTATCATTGTATAAGAAAAACGATTCTGAGCGGAGACGGTTTGTAAGTCTGGATATTTTATATTGTCATTAATTATTATATCATGTAAGTTGAATTAATATTACAATATTATTATTTTTTATTCTTTTCTATGGTAATAAACAAAGCGTTAGAAATTAAAATCCAATTTTTTGCGGTTTTTCGTAATTGGTCGGTAGATTTTTCCGTGGCATTAAATAACTATTGATAAACTCGAAAAATTACCTCTCTAAAGTACCATTTTGATGAAATTTGCTAAAACATAAGGTACTATATGTTGAAATAGAAGAACTCCTTCCGGTAGAAATTTTGAATACAGAATATAAAAATAAAAAAAATAAATAATAAACACCATTGTAAAACCACTAGCTTCCTCGCTCCGCTCAGAATCTAAAATTGTAAGTATGTTAATACATGTTTTTCTTTTAGATTGTTTGGTGACAGTATGGACTCCTTATGAGATACTTTGTTTTAAATTTTCAATCCTTGTCTGTAAAAACTAAACTAAAATAATAATAAAATAAATATTATGTGAATAATTAAACTACCTATTGTTATTCGGTTTTGAATAATTACAACAAAATAAGAATAAACCATTCGATAAGAATTCGTTAATTTTTTAACCGTTGAAAACCTAATGTCGAAAAATTATAACTTCAAACGTTCATAAATAATTAGTTTGACTTTCTGGTAAACTTTTTTTTTTTGTTAAAGGTAGAAAAATGTATGAGGAATTTTATATTCCATTTTAAAACCTTATATTTACATAGAATTATTTTATATAATATTATACATATTAATTACATATTATATATGTATACCTATTCATAATATAGAACTACTGTGCATTTTCTAATTTTACCACTGGAATTTTTATTTCCTTTTCAGTTTAAACCTGACTGTAACTGTAACTTATTGTCCCTATAATACTCATGGATTGTTGAATTTTTCTAATAAAAAAAAATTAAAAATAATAATAAGTGATCCATTTATTCAAATTCTAATTTTTGGAATTTATAAATTACACTTAGATAAAGACAAGGGCTTGCATTTGAAAAAAAAAATTCAGTTTTAAGTTATTTACAAGTAAAACGTTACACAGTTTTTGCGTTTATTGTGTTTTAAAATAGGTATTGTTAATAAATATTAAATTTAAAAATAATAACTAATGCGGGTAGGTAATGGCCCAGATACAGAATATTATATTATTATATGTTCAATTCTTAGATTATTTGCATGAAATAAATTTTTATACGAAACCAATACACCTTTTAAATAAATATATTTTAAAATATTTCGTTTTGAGTTATTTTTCGTTCAATGATATTCTATAAATTACGTTTATGTTCCGTTTTGCGGTATTTAATTATTTTTGATTATCACTTTCCGTTATAATTACATTTACGAATTTCAATAGTTTTTTGTCAAAAATTACGTTATAATCATAATGATATTATAATGTTTGCAAGCCCTGGTAAAGACCATATTTCAAAATTCTTGACATTTTTTGTTCTCGTTAAATAACTTCCGTTAAAAGATCAATAACACTTCTCGTGGGTTAAGCGGTAAAAACATCTCAACAATTAGAAAATATGGACTTAATTTCTTAAAGTATATTTTTTAAGAATAACAAAAAATAGATCCTAAAAACTAGATTAAAGATGTTGAATAATTACAATATCGAAGAAGACATGGAGGTGAGCAGGTTTTTTGAATCAGGCTCTGTACATACTTGTGTGAGTGTACCTACTATTCTTGATGCCATAGCCTTTTGGGTCCGAACTTCGGTTTGAACTTATTTTGGCCGTCGATATGTTAAATTACATAAGAGAAGACAGATTTTAATGTGATGTTACTCCGGCCGGCATTATTAACTTACAATCCCGACCTATCTTAATATCGTATATCTCTATACCAGATGCAGTGAGTAATACCTGTAATTTATGCAATAATAACCTATGATCATTCGTGTCCACGATGATATTCACTCGACACGGAAGCGTACAGACAAACAACAATAAGTCCATAATATATTATACGTATACATTCAACATTGTGAGGGTATTATAAACAATCTAATATTATAATTCATTCAAATTTTGAGCGGCTTACTGAAATTAACTCGTAAGTAAATTATATTAAATATATTATAATATTTATATTCAGCGTTCGACAAAGGCCATCCAACAGGAAACTCACCGGACTGAAGTAGATGAATATAAAATATCTCTTATTGCATTTTTAGTTGTAGCCCTTATTGCGTATTGATTCCGAAATATTGTGTACTAATACAATATGTAATGAAAATTCAATGCTTGGTTTTGTGTTGATATTATTTAACGTTTATTTTCATTCGTATTATTTTTCATACAGACAAAATTTAATAATTGTTGTACAGTATTTCTTTTTCATTGAATTATACTCTTACGAGTGTGCATTTAAAATAGTTGATTTAGGGATCACATAAATATGGGGGGGGGGGATGTGCGAACGTAAAGCTTACGGATATAGTTCGTGTTTTGCTAGTGGCTGGCTTTGCTCTTACGGCGGCGTGCATCCACGGACAGTGGCGTGATTATTGGCACTTAAATTATTATTGGCATTTAAATTCAATTTATATCATAGTCATTGAATACGTACAATTAGGTATGCTGAGCGGAGACGATCTGTTTCAGCCTGCTATTATATAAATATATTGAGATTAATTATTATGTTAATTAATTTCACCTATAGTAATATATGGTATCAACTATAAGCTATGATACCAACAAATCTATATAATTGTTTTGAAAATGTCGTTCTGTATATAGACTAAATACTATACTTACTCTTCAAGTCCCCACGGAAAAAATATTTTTGAATTACAGCAATATAACTAAACCCGTTATTTATCCTTTAAATATTGAATTTCGTAAAAATGTAAACTTTAAATACCTATATAATAGCATTTACCTTTCAAGGGGAGGTGTCTAATTGAATCTCCAGATACAAACAATAATATTATTTTATTATATTTTAATAAGCCCCTTTAAACCCCGAAGAAAAATATACAAAGCAATTCCAAGATCATCCTACCCTAACATGAGAAGTCACCCCTATTGTATTCGTACATAATATCCACCCTACACCTCAAACATTATCTCGATAAGGAAGTTATTAATTCACAACAGATCTAGAAAGCCCTTTTTAGATTTTTCAGTAAATTGTTTGTAATATCTGTGAAAACAATAGTCCTCGGCCCTCGCAGTAAGGAAACTCGCACACAACAACAATTTACCAAGCATACTCTTTCCTCATTATATAATTTGATTAAACTTTTATTTTATTTTCTAGTTTTAGAATTAAAAAAAAAATAATACTAATTTGCTCAATAATTTACAGATGATAGATTAAGACGTAATAATCGTTTAGAAAAATAAGTTTGTATCGGCGCAGGATAAACCATGAGGAGTACCCCTTAAAAGGCAAAGTAAAAATGTTAAGTATTTGGAAGTATCACGGTATACTTATAAGAATTCCAAAAATTATAATAATTTGAATAAACGCATAATTAAAGGATAAAATGAGGTGAATCACTATGTGTGTTTTGTAATGAATACTTTGTCGCAGCATATTATTATTATTATATATGAATTCTCGCTGCTGCCTTTGAGCATAAGCACGCAACCACCAACAATAAATTCACCACGGGTAAGTCTTATCCGGAGAGATAGACTGTCGCAATAATAATAATAATATAAAACGTCACCATGGCATGTGTTCACTGCTAGGGGCCAAATAGTAGACGTGCGTGCGCACACCACTGTCGATACTCGATGGTAGGTGGAAATTATATTTCTTGAGCAAATTCTTTAGCCACAGAATAAAAGAGTGTGTTGTATAATATTATTTTAGGCAGGTATATTTAGTATTCTGTCGTTTTCACTAGACAATCTCTGTTATCTAACACCCAAACAGCCCAATAATAATACACTGCACAAGTTGTGCGTTGTATTTAAAAAAATTCTTTGTATAACCTATGATATAATAATGATGCTTATATGATGCTTGGATAAATTCTAATAAAGGATATGTATTAATTTATGAAATTATTATCACACGTTCTCGATCACCTAGTCGTACAATAATACAATAAAGGTTCTGGTGACACATTCACTACTATATTAAAGCACATTACTTCAGTCATTATATCAAAAGGCGTTATTAACTGTTTATACCGTTTCACTTGACAAATTTGCAGTGCATTGGTTTTATGGATTTTACTCTTGAAAATGGATTTTGATTCAAAGTTCACAATATTCTAATGAAAGGAAAGTTTAGTATAAAATCAATTGGACTAAAAATAGGAACTCTTTAAATTAATTAAAATCCATTTTTAAATTAAAACGTACCCAACCTAAGTTCCACAGAATTTCCAAGTAATAATTAATTGTTATACCCACCTTCCTTTTTAAGTGGCTTAAAATCACCGGCTAATAATACAGTGAAATGTGCCTGCGCATACGATTGTACACCGATTTAAAATAAATAATTCATTTTACGGTAGATACAATCTCCATATTAAGCCAATATTGATTTACTTGTCATACACTGACAAGTAATCAAAATACCCAACTATCGATTTGAAAATATTTTTTTCCTTAAAACATGGAAGACTGATGTAGTCCCTATTATTTAAATTCAATTTTTTTTTTTTTGTTTTCGCGG
Source organism: Macrosiphum rosae (assembly GCA_016617965.1). Classification (NCBI taxonomy): domain Eukaryota; kingdom Metazoa; phylum Arthropoda; class Insecta; order Hemiptera; family Aphididae; genus Macrosiphum; species Macrosiphum rosae. Next base: position 18,841 of record WHPZ01573925.1, on the reverse strand, counting down.
AGTACTTTATGGTTGTACTGCTACAATCAATTTATTTATATATTTTTAATCACCGTTACTATAATATTGTATATTGTTATAGAATCTTGCATCCGGTTCTGAAGACATTTAAATTGTGGCAAAAATCCATTCAAAGGCGGAACGTAGGTATAATTAAAAACTTAGTTTAACTAAAACGATCACATTTGAATGTCATAAATATTACTTTGACATAATATCACTATAGTACAATGAAGATTTTGTCATAAATAATATTTATCAACGGTTAGGTTTTTGTTATACAATTTTACAAGCTGTTTAATCAAAAATATTTATTAATTTAAATTCACTAGTTATTTTAATTTGATACGTATATGACTTTTCTAATAATTTAATAGCTATTTTTTTTATTTTTTTTTTTTGGTTGAAGTTTTGATAACTGAGGGCATTAGGCTTTGGAACTGTGGGGGAGTACTATAGGTTTTGAACACTTGTGTATTTGTTTTGGCAGCATTTTTAAGTGGGCACCCTTAGGTATATGCCATGCCCGGGTGGGGGATGGTGGCCTCTCTCTCCAAACACCGGGACTGCCCGAATATAAGTGCTGCCCGTGGCCAAGGTTCGAACCGGCTACGGTGTGTGTCTCAACCGACACCTTAGTCTGCTCTCCACTCCGTCCCCCAATAGCTATTTATATGTACATTTTTATTTTACATTCGTTGATCAGAAATTATCCCTACGATATCTCATAAAAAAAAACACTTTTGTCGTTAATTTTAAAATAACAAGATGTGTAAACGACCACTATACTATTATGGTTATTGATATAGTTTATATAATTTATTTGAAGAAAAAAAATACTAACTTATCCAAAATAATATTATGCTATGATTTACTTACAGTCAAATGTATTGTAGTTAATCATATTATAGCACAATAATTATTTATCAATAAGTACTTAATATTGGAATAATTACTATAATTTCCAAGTATAATGAAAAAAAAAAAATAATTAAACAATGATAATATGTGAAGTAGTAAAATTGCAAAACGTTGTCTTGCATACGCGTGTAATATTAGTAGAACCGACCTTACTCCCTCTCTAAATAAATCTCATCTCTTACCGTGTAAAAAAAAACCTCCGTATACGCAACTGTCAAACTGTAAAATTGATTGCACGTATACGTTTATATAGAACGTCTTTCACTAAAAATACACAATACCGTACACGACTATTATTCACTACATTTATTTTTTCAACATTTTTTTTTCGAACTCTAAGCATATAGTGTGTAGTAATATTAGTAGGTGACTGAATAAACAAATACAATAAATCGTCTTTGTACGAGTGAATATACAGTATACTAAAAGGAAGGGCTACAGTGTTTTATTAAAAACACTACATTTTATTTGTGTAGGTAGTTAAGCATTATAATCAAAGATTTTCTACAGAAAATAAGGTGGGGCATTTCAATTTATCATTACATTACAAATCAATATGAACTCATTAATTTATACAATGTTGTACAGGTAATTATTGAAAATATTTCAGTAAGAGTAAGTTAAACAAAAAAAAATAAAAATATTCACACCTAAAAATTAATTTTGTGTTGTTTTATATGACGCACAAAGTGATTAGTGGCAATAATAAAATATTTAAATAAATATAAAAGCATTCAAAAAATTCATGATCAGTGCCACCGATGGTGTTTCAAACAGTTTAGTAAAAATTTAAAAACGAATAAATTAAAAATACACTCTAGGTAGGTCATAAGTAATATATAGGGAGGTACAAAGCTAGAAAGGGTATTTACATTTTAAGGTAAGGTCCCAATTAATATTAATGATAGTATGTACTTATAAGTTATAATATTATTATATTCCTACCAATAAATATAATTATCTAGGTAGGTATTGTTTTATAATTGTATTTAGGAGAACGTATTTTCAATAATTTATCTTAGTCATAGGAATAGTTATAAATACGTTTGCCAATCATAAGACATTTAAATATACAGTAAAATTTTTGAGAAATTTTTAAAAACTAAAATATTGCTATAATATGCAATATGCAACCATTTTCCGTCGAGGAAGACATATGTCAATGATGCGATTCAGTGATGTCTTGTCAAACAATATCACTCAAAAAGTAGACACAGTGTGTTCACTTAAAATGTGAAGTTACTTTTTGTGTCGATTGTAATTTCAAAAACCAATATGTATTTGTTTTTGATCAATTTAAATTGTAATTGTATCATTATTGTAAGTAAGTATTTAGTTGATATAATCTAATACCGAAATATTACGTAGGTTTCTATTATACACAATTGTTTTATTAATATTGAATAAAAATAATTCAGTTTCCTATACATTTATACTTTAAAATTTTAGATTCTAAACACAATGCTGAGAACATCGATGATGTGTATTTATTTTTATACTTTATCACCAATCATAGTTTGTGATTTCTAGTAGGAAATTGGATCTAATTGGTACACATAGTGGAGAATATCAAAATAATAGTTAAGTAAAAAATTATTTACAATAATTGGGAAAAACCAAAAACAAAAAGATTACATTTTTTTTATAGATTTTATTTATTTTTTGTTTTAATTCAAAAATTCATAACTTTATTGTAGATACTCGGATTTCTTAATAAATGTTTATATAGTAATTTCCTAGACAGAAAATAATTGTTCAAATATTATTGCTGTTTTTGTATTATTTATAGACGATTAATTGTTAACTTTTTTTAGACTTATAAGATTTTATTTACTAGCTGGAAATTAAAAAAAATAATTGGGAAAATGACACATGATTTTCTTATGAGTGAAGTAAAAATGTTTAAAACGTATAATAAAGACTGATCTCAAACGGTTTTTGTTATTTTTATTTAGGTAATTCTAAAAGTGTTAGTTTTTGTTAATTATATCATTGAAATTATAATTTACAAAATTATTAAGCCGTTTTTGATATTTAATGCTGTATTAAATTTTCAAATTATTAGGTTTTAATCAATTGATGTTGATAAAAAAAAATAATACTCCATAGAAATGTTTGAACATTCAAAACAATATTTATTATAAGTTTTAGTTATATAAACTTAAACATATAAAACACTTAGACACTTTTATTTTTGTTGTATGAGATTGTTCAAATATTGACGAAATTCGTTAAAATAACGAAAATTAACATATTTTCTGTAATTCAACATTTTTATATTTTTTATATATAAAACTTTTTTTTAAATAAGTATACTTTAAAGTTTTAACTTTTAAGTGTTTAATTAAAAATAATAATAATTTATTTATTTGTTGGTCGCTGTGTACTTAATTATAATATGTTTAATATTAAATATACAAAACATTTTATGTCATAGAGAGATACGATTTGTATTTGCAAATTGAAAATTATATTATTGTTGTTTTTGATCAAAAGGAAATTTAAATAATATATTTTCCACATCCGAAAAACGTCACTTCAAATTAAAACATTTCATGCTGAGTGTATTTATTTAGGAGTGCCGCATAGGCAATCGTTTTAGTCTGTATAAGTCCTTGCGCGTTGAATGTATAATTACATTAAACTCTCAGGTAAATATAAAGATACTGTTTTTTGAAATTAACACCACACGCATTAAATATTATCTGGGACTTTAAATGGAACATCAAGACTTTTTAATTTCAATTTGATATACTTTCATATCTGAAAACTGATTTTAATTGTTCATAGGTTTTAGGTAAAGCCTCCAAAACACAAGGTAATACATTCGGAATAATTGTTTTTTTTTTACAATAATAATTTAGGAATTATTCCAATTTTAGTTTGTCAGCTTCAAATAAATACAAAAATATTATTCACAATTGTTTCTACTATCAATGTTTTAGTGATATTTTTAAATAGTTATATGTTTTAAACATGTTAATACATCAATCTTAGTTCAAGGCTGTCTGTCATTTATAGATTTTAGTACTATGAACAGCAAGTATATAAATAATTACATATTTGTATAATATAATAACAATAATTATAAAAAATCACGTTTAGGTAATATTATGTTATAAACTTTGAAAAGTCTAAAATATATCAACCGACTCTAGTACTTACGTACTTATACCCAATGATTGATGTTTTTAAAATGTGCTGAGCCATTTTATTCTTTGTTTTCTTTTAAGTTTGTCATTGAATAAATTGACACAAACATTTTGCATGCCAGTTTCGTATTTACTTGGCATTGAGTTTCTGACACTTGAAACTTACTATACCGCAGTTTCTCAGAAAAAAAACGGGTTGCGACCAAAAAAAAAATTACGAATTTGGTTAATTTAATAACAAAAATATGTTGTACTAGTTTGGACTTGATTGTGCAGCATGATGGAAGTCAATATTATGATAATGTATGTAATCATACACTTTGCTAGCAATAGTAGCAAATAATAAATAAATATGTTATTTTAATTAGGAAGATCCGCAGCAACAAACATTCTGTGGACTATTATTATAAGTTGTATGACTTAATATTATGTAGTTATACCACAGTCGAATTAAGATAATGATTGAGTTGACCATAATAATATTATTTTATATATTTTAACATATTTTGGTTATTATTTTAAATAATTTACATTCATAATTCACAAAGTATAAATAAAAAACGATACATTAATAATATTATCGTACGTATTCTCATTTTATTAAGACGTAAATAATATAATATAATAATATATTGAAGGTACATTATGTTCACCCTTTTTGATTGATTATTTTAAGTACTAATTAAATTTAATTAGTAATAAATTTATTTTAAAGTAACAAATACTTTACTTGTTATAATATTACACTGCACCTTTTTAATGTATGGAATTGAGGTGTATTAAATTCCAAAGGCCTTGCAATTTATATAATTTATATAAGTATATATTATACACTTATACAAAGCATTCAATTAAAAAAGATCTAATAAAATGTTTTATGGTCAATATGGATTTTTTTTTATATTTTTTAAATGAATTTATATTATTTCGTTTGAAAATAAAATGCACACGATATAATATACCATCGTATATACGACATATAAACAGAAAAATATCTTAATTAATAATTTTATAATTTATTAACACATATTTTTATTATTGTACTCGTATACATATTGTTAGCCGATGGATTTTTCCACATTTTAAATGAAATTCCCGAAGTCTATTGTAATAATTTCGGAACAAAAGATTGATTTGTTCTGGTTATTAAAGAAAGATACATAAATTCATTTCAATTGACTATAAAGATTGTAATTTAAAATTTAAAATAGCAATATTTACATTAATGTTTCATAAAAAAATGATACTCCAGCTGATTTGGTTTTGCTTTATTGCAAGCTACCGGTGCTCAATTTTTTCTAGTTTGGTTTGTTCTTTTTATAATGTACGTAAAATGTATATATAAATATTCCTACAAACAAACTTTAACATAAGATATATATTTGAATATTGCATACATAGTTATGTACATTACAATGATGTTAAAAAACGACACAACTTAGATAAGAAAAACTTCAATAAGAATTTTCCAAAGTAGTTTTCTCTTATAAATTGTAAAAAAAAACCGTATCTTAAAGGCTGGTATGGGCTTTATGAACCATCCTGAATGTATAAATTGTATAATTTACTCGTATACAAGTAGTATAATATTATATTATTGAGATATTATTTTCAAGCTTCAATGTGTTGCCATTCCAATCGAGCATTAAAAAGTATTCGTCTGAAGTGCCCTACAAAGAATTAAATATATTACCTACTGTAGTTTTTTCCCAAATTATTCTTTATACATTTTATATTATTTGTATGCTGTTATGATACAGCACTGCTACCAATGTTGTCTTTTGTCGTAGGTGTACAAGGTTTTATTTTTTAGTATAATATCACTCCTACACGTAGAAGGAAAAAATTAAAAACGTTGTCCTGAATATATCTATCAAACCAATGATGATTAGGAGGTACTAACTAATTAAGTTAAATCACAAGCCTGCACCACTTTTTACCTATCCTAACTGGATGACCAAGATAACGGTCACGAAATAGATCAAAGAGTAGTAGTTACAATTTCAGATTCGTTAAACATATGCTAGATGACCACAATTAAAAACATAAAATAGCTTAGGGTGAAGCTCGGACAAAAATAGAAAAATAGAAAATAGGTACCCATGTACTTATAAATAACTTGCTTCACTGTTTTATTTAATTCCAGTTAGAACAACTTATAAGGAATATTATATTACATCTTCAAGGCTTAGGTATAGTTATTATAATTAAAATCTTATGCATTTTTAACTAAAATATAATATGTTTATTTTTGTCAAATTGTATCATCATTTGAAGTTTAAATGAATATTAAAAAATATACGAATAACCAATTGATTTTTACTGCTGTAAAAATAACTTACACAGTTCTTTATTGTATTACAATTTTAAAGTGTCTTGCTAAAATTAATGTTATCTACATAAATTGAAGAAAATATTGTATATTTCAAATGCCTTTTAATTGTTAAAAATAAACCCAAGTATTTTTAAAAATATTTCATGTCCACAAACTACTACCTAATATTTTATATATATTTGGAGAAAATGTCAAGTCTCCCATGAATTCTTTAGTTTTTAATTACTACTGTTCCTTTTTTCCATATTCACTTTTATACTTTTTGACCGGTTATTTTGACAATGCTAAAAATTGTTGATTTTTGATTTCCCCTTCCCACTCTAATTTTAAAATTTTCATAAAACGTGTACTCAATGTTGATAGATATTAATTGTTATAGCTATATTGTTTTCACCATGAATTCGCAATTATTAATATCACTTTAATATTTGTTTACATACCTTTAATATTGAAAATTGTTTATTTTTATACACACGAAAATCAATCGATGTAGTTTCAATTTAACGGTCTTTATTAATTTAGGTATTTAAATTTTTTTTTTTAGTAAAACATGTAGGGATTTTCGCATAATTGTTAACCAATAAAAACGTTTCATAATAATATGTAATAATTATATACACATGAACATAAATTGTAACATATTACTAACGTTAGTTCGTCTTTACACCTAACCTATGATAAAATGTTTCATGTATGTTTTAATCGTAGTAGGAAAAAAAATTCTGGTATAATAATTTTAAGATAATTAAGCAAATTATATGTAAACATCTTAGGCATACAAATATCAATATTATACATTATAAATCTATATATAAGTGAATTTTAATAATATGTATCTAGGTTCATAGCAAATTGTTGAATACTGCTATTAGTGCATCGGTCACCAAATAACGGCCCGCGGTCCTGTTACTGTGGCCTCAGACAAATTTTATCCGGCCCGCAGACAACGAAAAAAAAGTTAAAACCAATAATAAAGTACCTAAATATTATGTAGGCTTAGTAGCTTTGCCAGTTTGTTTGATTTGCCACTAGACAGTAGCTGTTTTTAAGGTTTTCAATATTAAACGTCATTATTATTATTATGGGACTTCACATAAATCATATGCCAAAATATGTCCAGTGAGTAGTGAACTTCGTAAATCAAAAATTGACAACCTGCATATTATAAAATATTAAGTGCATGAATATAGCGTGCAAGAATCATACAATCAATTTCAAGCAGTTAAATGAGAACAGGACTAGCTATTTTTTCTACTAATTTTAAACAAATTTTTTATTTATATAAGGTAAAATAAATTACTATAAATTTTTATTTTATTTTTATTTATTTAGTTCAATTAATTATTATTTTATTTATTATTATTAAAGCCACTAGGCTGTTACTTTTGAAATATAATATAATATGTTGAAAATATTTGCTTTCACTAGGTACTGTTTTTATTTCCCAAGAAAATTATCAAAATTCCCAATGTGGCCCTCTAAAAATATTAATTGTTGATCCCTGCTATAGTATAATTAAATACACACTTCGTCTCATTATTATTATATTATATTGCTAGCTTACATCGTATTGCCTTGCAACAACTGCTAGGTTTTTGTGATTATGCAATGATTTAGTGAACAATCTACTTGTGGTAGATTGCCGACCTCGCGTGGTGCTTACGTAAGTGTATAATTTTTTAACTCTAAAGTAGTGCCCTCCCCCATCGAAAATTTTTAAGCACGCCTCTGCGTTGGCGAGCTGGTAAGATGTGTCGATTTTGTCTCATCCTTATATAGAACGATTTTTGTGTAATCCCTTCCTTGTCAGTGTGTATCGATTGAACGTAACGTTAAAGTATTGATGTGTTTATGGTTTTATTTTGTGCGGTGTGACAAAGGTTGTTTATTATGTTGTTTTTACTGAACGTCTGATCAGAGTTGACTTGAAGTGGTCTTGAAGTATAATATAATATGAGTTACAAAGTGTTCATTGATTGTGTTGTTTTTACAGAGCCACTAATCGGTAGGCTGTGGATTTTTATTTATGAGTTGCATACTTGCATGTGTCACGTGAGCATATTAGAATTTAGGAATGCATAAATATATGCCTAATGTGTATTTAATGTGTATATTGAAACACCCCACATTCCATATGGCTCGTAGTGATCATGTCTTTTTATTTAAGTATAAAAATATTATATATTGCATTAATATAATATATACATATTATATTAATGGTTGAGTTGTAATAACTTTTGGTTGAAAGTAATAAAAAAAAAAATTAAACATAGATATCAGACAAACTTAATTTTCAAATAAATACCTCACACTTATTTTCACATGCTGTATTTATTATGAAATAATGACAGAATCTAATTGATACGAATTTATGTACCTATTGTACAACGCCAAATTAATACACCAAATACAACAAAATTGGTTTAGATAAAAAATAATATTTTGAACGAAAATTTGGATTATAACAAAAATATCAATAGAGTATTTCAGATGTGTATTGAAATTTTTTTGAACCAATAGGAAAAAATAAATCAATTGAACCGGAGAATAAATGTCGTTATACTTAGCAACAAAAATTCTGACTATGTGACGTATAATTTCGTAGAATACTAGGGCTGATCTCGTGCCTAACGTTGTCCGTTAAAAATGCCAACTCGCTATAATTCAAACTTTGTTCAATTCGTTATTTAATATTTGGTGTAATGGTGTTCAAAAATTAAAAATGTTCATCGGACATCTTGAATCTCCAAGCACCACTTTATAATGTGAATTTTTTAAAATGCTTTCATAGAGAACACTTCCAAGGAGGTAAAAAAGATACCGTGGAAATGTCAATCCTTAATTGTTTAGGCTCGATGTTGATATGTCAATCAGTCAGTCGGGACACGTTCGATTATAATATTCTAATATATAGCCTTCCCATCACTCGGCGTTGCCCATGAGACTACCTTGTGATATGCGAGGCTTATATTATCAGGTGTTAATCTACCTGCGGTGGATTGTGGACCCTATGGGGTGCGTACGCATAAGTGTATAATTTCTAAGTTTATAACTGTAACTCATACTTAATTTAACCTAATGCATTATAACCTTTTTGTACTTTTGTACAATTTGAGGAATTGGTACATTTTGAGTCAATTTGTCAAATGAACAAACTATTTAACATGGGAAATACTACGTTTTGACTTAATTTTGGAAATAGTGCATTTAGACAAATTTTACCTTTAGAAATAGGGGGTTTACGTTATTTATGAGTTTCAGATTGATTTTAAAAAGGGAAATAGTACGTTTGGTTCAATTTCAACATTCCATTCAATTCCTCGTTCATTTTAGATTCTGAGTGGAACGATAAATGTATTGATTTTACAATGATTTGTGTTTTTTTTTTTTTTTTTGTGTCTGTCATCACGGTTTAGGCAGTAAAACTGCTTCGATTTTCTTCAATAGTATCTTGTTCGATGGGAAAGTGAATCTAGTTGGTGCATTCGGGAAGTCAAATTTTAAAATTCCCACTAGTTTTCATGAGTTTTAAAAATATGAATAAAATTTTATTTGTTGGTAAAAAAGTTTAAAAATGTAATTGAAGGCTCCTAGTATATTGTTTCAAAAGCAGATGAAAAATATTAAAAATCCTTAGTCACAGTTTTTTTTATTTTTATAAGCATTTAAAGTTTAAAAATTGACAAAATATGGAAAAATTACGAAAATTAGCAAATTAAGCAAGTTAAGAATTTGTAAAAATTTTTCTTTTTACATCTAAAATTATAAAATGTAATACTAGATTCCTTATTAGATTATCTACCTTTATCAAAAAAAAAAATGTCAATAAGAAAGTCAAATAAAAATTTTTATGACCGTTTAAAATTCAAATTTTTACAACATTGTATATTCACTAGATTTCTCATGTAACGATTTATTTATTTTGTTGTAATTGAAAAACTAATAACTGTAGATACATGCAAATTTCACTGAATGTTTATATTAGCATTTCCTATCCACCTGCAGTTTTGAAAATATTTTGACTCTTTTTCAGCTGTTTACGGACATTTACAGCTTTCAATTTTTTTTTAGTTTTTTTGTCTATAAATAGCAATAAAGTTTTATCTGTTGGGCCAAAAAGTGTAAAAATGTAATACAAGGCTCCTGATATATTGTTACAATTGCAGTTGAAAAATATTAAAAATACAAAATCACAATTTTGTTTTATAAGCATTTAAAGATCGAATTTTGACAAAATTTTTCAAATTTAAAATTGAATAATTATTTTCTACTTATAAATAAAATATTCAACTTTTATATCTAAAAATTGAAAATTGAAAACGAAATTCCACGTAAGTAGTTAATTCTGTTACCAAAAAATCGTAAAATACATAAGCACAGTTTATTTTTATAGTCATTTTAAGTTCAAATTCGGACGATATTACATGTTAAAAAACCTAGAATAACTATTTTAGTTATTTTGTTGTGATTGTATAATATTATTCTTGGGTACTTGAAACGCCTAAAGTATACTACTATATTTCTGTGATAGTAATATAGTATCACGGTTTGTTATTGATGTATAACGCGTCATAAGTACCTAAAGTATATTGTGATATGATTAATTTAGAATTTATTATAGGTACCTATTATAGGTCAATTTTTTTTAATACCATAGATAGATAATTATATAATACGTCTTATACCTAGACTGACATACCGTCTCCGCTCAGAATCCCTTTTCTTATACAATGATATTATCTCATTGAAATCAAATTTAATAAAATCCATGATACAGTGACCCACTTGTAACCTACTGTACAGAAGAGCACCTTTTTACATATGAATCCATGTATAAATCAATTTTGTCAATTTTGGAAATGTCGCCACCCTCATTTATTTTCCTTATAATTTTTTTTCACGCCATTATATAATATTTGATAAGACATATTCATATTATTGAACCAATATATTTAAAATAAAGAAAAGAAAATATTAATTTTTGATTAAACTTGGTCTTTACAAAATGTATTTCTTATATTAGCATATTACAATCAAAATAGAATATATAGGTACCTACATAATATAATATGTAATATGCGCATATATTATATTGTAAAAATATTTGTGTAGCCTAACATAAATTTTATAAATGGATTGCGAGAATATCGTGAAAATCATATTAACGAACAAAATATAAAAAAAAAAAAAATGTAAAAATGGAGGAACTTGCTATGATATGATCTGTCTAAAATTAAGTTTGTTGATTTTAATTTATTTATAATATACTAATAACAAACATTTTACATTTTCGTTGAAATAGTTATCCAACTTTGTCATCATTTTAACTTGAAACGTCTATAATGATTTTGTTAAAATTTGATGTTCAAACTTTTATTAAAAAAAAATCGTTACGTATGAATTTGTAATTTTTTTAATGTATATAAGAACAACTTATTTGGAATCCTGTCCACATTTCCCAAAGAGGGTTAATGAGTGAAATGAACCACTTAGTACATTATATTATTATTTTATAATTATAATCATAATATTTCATAATTGGCCGGATTGAAACAAAACAAATTCAAATTTATTAATGCTAATATTATACTGATATTCTATAACTTTTGTTTTAATAAATTCTCATTTTAATAATAAACAAATATTTATTTGTATGACATAAATATGTTTAATAGATAGATCAAATATTTAAGTAGAGGGCAAACCATTTAATTTAGATTCATGACGGTATTTATTTTATTTTTTTTATCCTGTAGGTATACAACATTTCTACCAGAAGAAGTGCTTCGATTTCCACATATATAGTATCTTATCTTTTAGAAAATTGGATCAATATGGTACTTTAAAGATGTCATTTTTCGATTTTCTCAATAGTTATGTAAGTCCACGGGAAAAACTACACACAAATTACGAAAAAACCTCTAAAAATGTTATTTTAATATCTAACGCTTTGTTTATCACCACAGAAACAAATAAAAATAATAATAAAAATAATGATTTTATTTGTCGTCATTTATAATATTAAATCAACATATAGGCTATAATAAAATATAATAACAGTATAAATCTTCCAGGCCGCCGAACTCTCTACGCTCAGAATCGGTTTTCGTATATACCTACAATGATATGATATCATTGAATTCAAATTTAATACAATCCATTATACAGTGACCCACTTGTAACCTACTGTACAACAGAGCGACATCCACTTACCCGCTTTTTTATAAGTTTAACTGTTACTTATGTAGTTTTGCGAAAAAAGAACATTTATGAAATATGAATGATCAATCATACTCTGATTCTGATATCTTAGATTCTGAGCTGAGCGAAGATGCTAGTGGTTTTACAATGGTGTTTATTTATTTTTTTTTATATCCTGTATACAAAATGTCTACCAGAAGAATTCAAGTTTAATACAATCCATTATACATTGACGCACTTGTAATCTACTGTACAGCAGGGCGTCATCCACTTACCTGCTTTTTAATATTTATATTCTTATAAATTATCTAACATTAACTAGCAATTAAAAGATAATTACTAGTTGCCGTCTGTATCCATTTTTTAAAATGTATAATTTACTGTAGTATTATATTTTGACATGACGTAGTAGCATTTAAAATTAAATGTATTCGCATCTCCGTTTGTAGCTGTTCCATTCATTGGACGCTATCTATTGGAACTTCGTTTAAACTCTAAATGCTATTTACTGAACAAAAGCAATATAGTATTGGATAAGTTTTTATTTAAATAATCACAATCACACTATGTGAATTATTGTTATAATTGTCATTATTACATAATTAGTTTTTCCTCTTATTAGAGACAATATAAATCTACAAAACTATTAATATATACCTAGAAAAAAAATAATATATAACTTATTTTATAATGTAAAATAACTGTGATATAAAGTTCCTCATATCTCTATATTTTTTTAAAAATCAATTTCGTATAGCATGACCTTTGTCCATTATTGGGGAGGTGTGTGGAGTAATAATTATTGAATACGAATTATATTTTTATTACATTATGAAGAATCAAAAATGTGTTTTGTTCATCACGCTAATCTTCCAAAGATACTCATTCGAGAAGGTAATAAATGAATGAAAAAATATAAATAAATATTTATATTATGCATTCATATTTTATGATTACAGTGAAACTTCCATACAACGAAGTCTCATGGGGAACAAAACAAATTCGTAATATAGAGAAATTTGTTAAGTAGAATTTATGCACGATTAACAACGATGGTTCTCAAAAATAATTCGTAATACCGTTAAATAAAAGTTTGTTATACGTCCGTTTCACTGTATTAAGAATAAAAACAAAGTTTTGTAACAATAATATAGACAGTATTTTAAATAAATAAATTGCAGTGTTAATTTTTAATTTTCACATTTTTGTTGTTCATTTTATCAATAGATATAATATCTGCAAAACCTGCCACTATTTGACCTGTGTTTGGATGATATGGGGTCTAAGATAATTTAAATATTTTACTTCTTAATATTAACAATTACTTTATGATTTGTAAAAATGTTCGGATAAAAAGGATAAAAAAACAAAAGTCAATATATAAAAATGTATAATCAAGTCCCCATCTACGAAACGCGAAAAAAAAATATAGGTAGGGTTTTCAAAATAACAGTAAAGAGATATAGACTGTTAAAATTATAATGGAAAATATAAAATAACCAGAAAAAGCTTACTATGTTGTATACAAAATTTAAATGTGGTTTTTATAGCTCCCACCGGAACTCGTCCACAATTTTTATATAATTGCAAACATACACTTATTATGAAGTCTTCAACTACAATATATATTTGTTTACGAATAAAATATATTATAATAATTGTATTTAGACAGCCTGTAAAATACTTAAACTCTGGGTAGGGCATTCACTAGGGCATAGGCCACTTAATGTTTCAAAGTGCAGTAACTAATGTGGCATTCTTATAATTAATATAAAAATGCGTGACTTAAGTCGTATTTATCATCATGTAGGTATACATGTTATACTGATCATGTATGCGTTTACGTGAACGTAGATCTCACATTTATTATACAAACACAAAATGTCATAGTAAATCTTTAAATAATATAATTTTTAAAACGTTTTGCCTTAATTGATTTTGATAATAGTATATTAGGTATTATCAGAGCTGTACATTTATTGGTTTTGCGTAATATCGGTGAGTTTTATTTAGAATTTAAAGTGAGTGAGATATCCGATACAGTGGCGTACACAAGGGTGAGGGGGTGTTCACCCCACTCCAATTGGTATTCTTTTCACTATACGTCATTACGTAAAAATATAATATAATAAAAATGAATACAATTTAAAAAAAAAGTTATGATTTCGTTTCATTATGTTATATTTATAAAAAGACAAAATTAAAGATAAATAAATTGCAGTGTTAATTGTCACCATCGAGTTTTGATTAAAAATGTACGGTGTGAAGACTGTCGCCACTTAAATTGTTATTAGATATCGAATATTTGAAATTATACTCCATTATAATATGGTGAAACGTATTTTTTTGTCGATTTTACTAATAAGTAAAAACTAATCAAAAATTACTAATACCTAAGTTCCGTATTAGAAAATTTGTTCTAAGAACATAATATATTTATGTATTGATGTACCTATAATGTATTTATGTATATTATTTTTAAATGTAATCCTCCCCACCATTGAAAATAGCTGTGTACGCTAATGAGCAGATAGAAACACATTTGATTCAAAACATTACTGTTTTACATTTAGCCATTAGGTATTCTAAATATAATACATTTTACTTAGCATAATGTATATGCATATTTTAGACGTTAGTGCATGTAACTTTTAGAGCTTTATTTCACTGCCCTGAATATGCATGACTTTTAATTCAGTTTTCAAGATTTCCACAGCACACTTTGAATTGTTTTATTCACATTAAATTTTATTTTATATACAACTAGCTGATCCCGTGCACTTCGTTTCCCGTTAAATGTACCAAATATATATTTTATGTATTGACAAAAAATAATAATACAAATTAACAAACATGCCCGATTAACCAATAGCAACCAATATGATATAATACACGGTTGCGGCACTGTTGTATTTTGTACATCCGGATTTCCTACTTTTCTGGTAGATTTTCCTAAAATTTTCTTTCGTAAATACCTTCTCCTGGCAATTACAAACATCTTAAAAAAAATTTGAGCCATTTCGGTTCAGCTGCTCTCGAGATTTTCGCTTAGCAACACATTCAGTGATTCATTTTTATATTATAGATAATAATATAATAATAATATTATTATTTTTTAACACAACAGTTTTTGTTGAGACGATATCATTGTATGTGAGGATATACAATTTCCACGTTACATTTTGTGTTGTATTCACTGTTTACATCGCACATAATTTATACGAAATGTAAACTATTATTATTTATTATACACATCAGTATAACGTCTCGAAAAATAATGCTTATAATTTATGTTGGCCAATAATAATAACAAAAATATAATATAAATTAAAAACTGCCAATATATTATCTAATAGTCCAAAATACAATTCAAAGAACACCTTATAAATTTTTAAAAAAAGTGTTACTATAGGTTTGTGCAAGTTTACCATTACTGATTCTACTGCTTCCCGGCGGAGAACGGTTGAATTAATATTATTATAATCCCTTTCAGCTACAACAATAATAACCATTATTACTTTTATTATCGATACAATGGATGAATGATCAGAGACGAAAAATAATTAGATATATACAATAAATAATATACGAAATAAAAGTAAACATGTTTACTAATGTTTCTTATATTATATTTTAGTAACCAGTCAGCCACAGGTTTGTGGCCATAATAAAATACAAAATTAGTTTATTATCCCAAACGACCCAAACTCTATTCCCTAAGCACTGAATTTGATTATGTTTTTGTATTAATGATTATATTATAAATTATATACATAATATAGTATACAGAGTGATTATTATAAACCAGATGTTGTAGTAAAATAAATCGTTAAAAAACATTTAAACATAAGAAATATGCAACGAAAAAACGTACAACCTATTTAATTTAACTTTACAAACACTGCAGAAAGATAGTGCACAAAAATATAAATTAAATTATACATAACAGTTTAAAAAAAAAAACGGGTAAGTGGGTAACGCTCTGCTGTACAGTTGGTTATAAGGGGGTAACTATAATGCGGATCCGGAAATTTCGGCGTGGGTCTATTTCGGCGTAGTCATTTTTCATAAAATGATTTTAATCGTGTTTAGATAATAATATAAGCATTGATTATAAAGATGTAGGTATGTCGTATGAACTGTATATAATAATAATAATAATTATATATATAGTATGGGATTATACTGTCATACAACATACTCTATATTACGGTCTTAGTTAATAAAGATATAGGTTTAGGTATAGTTAACCTATACGCTGTATCGATAGACGATCATTGAGTAGATCATCAAGTACCTAGTCAGTAGTTAGTATAGTCACCATGGCGCAATCAATTGAAACTTTCCGTGGACGTGAAATATATGTGAATAATGAGTGACCTGGAATTATTTTTGAAGTATAAAAATGATGCAGAATTTTCAATTTATATTAAAATGATTTTGGCTTTAGCTTTCGTTAAAATTGACGACATTTACAATAGTGTAAACTTATTATATGATGAACTGCCTGAAGAAATATGTCCTCTCTTAGAATGGTTTGAAGAAAACTACATCGGTACAGTTGTAATAAATCGTCATCGAAACCCACTTTTTCCCCCTATAATTTTGAATGTTCATGATCGCGTACTTAATAAAGAAGATCGAACAAATAATCATGCAGAAGCAGCAAATCGTCGGCTTACTCTACAAATGGCAGTTGACCGTGTGGGCATTTATATCATGTTTAAGGAGAATACATAGTGGCCGAGACACCTTCTTTTGCCAATTTGAAACAGGCAAAAGTCCACCAAAAAAGAAAAAAAAATACATCGCCGTCGATAAACGTATTTTAAAATTAGTCTGCGATTATGATAATCGTAATATTATGAGTTTTTTTAAGAGGAATAGCACATAATTTAAGTATGATGACCTGAATATTTTTATTCATAATTTTAATAGCATTCTCCTTATTTTAATTAACTTTGTATTTTTATACTTAAATATACCTAATTATTATATACAGTTTTTTATACAAAAAATATTTATATATATATATTTTATGGAGACCTACCTAATTTATTGAATGGGCTCTACGCCGAAACGGCCCTACGTCGAAACAGCCGTACGCCGAAACAGCCACGCCGAGATGGTCACGAAATGTCCTAGACCAACTATAATGGATGGTGTTCAATATTAATTCAATTATATAATAACATTGTATACGAGAAACGATTCTGGGCTGAGACGGTTTGTCAGGCTATAGGATAATTTTATTATATTTATAATATTGTTATTGTTAATACGGTAGACGGTTAAATTGATTCATTATTATTTGTTTATTATCATATTTGTATATAATAATATAATTTAGAAATTCCAATAATAATTTTTTTTAAATATAACATAAAAATAAAATCGTTGTTTTTCATTTAACTACCTAATTTCGTACAAAAGTGTACATAAAATAACTAAAATAAAACCCTGTCTTTCTTATTTTTTAGATTTTTTGGTTACAGAATAACCTTGCTGGAACCTTGCTTTAAATGTTCAATCTTTAGTTATAAAAGTTGAACATTTTATATAAGTTTAACTACAAAATCATTTTAGATAATGATGTGTGTTTTTTTTTTTTTTTTTTTGTGTCTGTCATCACGTTTTAGGACAGTAAAAATGCTTGGATTTTCTTCAACAATAGCTTTTCTGATAAGAAAGTGAATCTAGTTGGTACTTTGGGGGGTCAAAATTTATAATTAAAAATGTATTAATATTATTATAATATATCATATTCATGAGGGTACGTTATCTGCGTCCACGACTGTCACACATAGTACATACATATTTCATAATAATTCCATTTCCATATTTAGTCAATTTTGTTTATTTACGTATATATTGATTAATTTATTATTACATAACATTTGATGTGCTTAACTATCAATAATTTTTTATTTAATTTGTTGTATTGATATCAAATAATTAAATATGTGACTGACTGTGACCTGTGTTTTATGGTTTAATAATTATAAAATATATAATAATAGTATAAAATCATAGACTAAATCAAATGAAAGATATAACAAATCTTCATCTAGTTTTACAACTAAATTGGAGATAATTCATATAAACATTTCATGTGAATTTGTATATTTCCGTAAGATTGTCTTACGAGAAACATAACTTTGATTTTAGATTCTGAGTGGAACGATGAATGTATTGATTTTACAATGATGTTTGTTTTTTTATTTATTTATTT
>WHPZ01573920.1:0-16394 GCA_016617965.1 Macrosiphum rosae | reverse complement strand
GTCGACGTTCAATTTTGTTCCAGCCAAGTTATATTTTTTTTCTCAATAAAGTAACTACCTATATAATTTCTACCAGCGAGTATTTTTAGCAAAGAAAAGTAGATAAATAATACAAAAACTCGTCTTTGACCAATACGTGACTTTTCTGGATATTTCAAAGCCCTTATAATATGACTTAGTCACACTCCCCCGTCTTTTAGATATCAAATGGCCAAAGAATAGTTCCTTTGTGTGGCTCTTATATTATCACTCTTTCTTTCGTGAAATGAAAACTCGCCGAATGGTACTTGCATGGAAAATACTAAGAGATCCCTTAAGTACCAAAGAACATTTATGCATCATTAAGTTCAAATCCAAATATTTCAAACAAACTGCTTATTATTCTTGAGAAGGATAAACTTCACAAAATTATATTACATAACATAATATAATTGTCAGAGAATCAACAATAGTGTGCAATTAATTTTACAAGCTTTTTATGCAAATGTAATTTGTAAAAATACTTGTATAAATTGCAACCAAAAATGTAATATTTGATAAATTAATAAAGGCCTTAAATTTATATATTTTGTGTAAAATAAAATGTTCGGTACAGCTCAGAGTACGTTTGGTAATATTGTTACAAAATTTAACAAAATATATGGTATCTAAATAAACTTTGTGCCAAACTATAATTAAATGTGGTTTCCTCGTTATGTTGAACGTAAATATTCTAACTGGAAAATTTTCAAAAGTGCATCAACTCACTATAATTTATTCATCAGCGGGTTGATACAATTCAAATTGCTTAGCTATTTAAAATTGTGTAATTATAAAACCCTGTACAATTTAAATCAGATCTTGAATTATTATTATTAAAGGTATTTCTAATGTGCATTTTACTATTATAGTGACTTTAGTTTTGGGCCATCCTAGAAATAATATTAAAATTATATTTTCACTCTAATACTGTTACGACTAGTCGATTCACTTACGCCCATATCTGTCTGTTATTGTGTGTATCGTTAAATTCATTGTTCTAGGGATACTAACGCCACATGGCTATAGGATTTCTGGACAATAAGCACGCGCAATATTAAACTATTGTTCGCTCGTTTCGAATTGGGTAAAATAACAATGCTATATTACCAGTCCTACGAGCGTGGTATAAACCACGAATTAAAAATATCATATTGTTTGTTTTGAGCGATATATGGCTACACTGCGATGACACGATGACGCTCGAGTACAGACTACAGATTCGAGGGTGAATCGGCTAGTGATGCTTTTTTCATGCTTCGTAAACTTAGAAAGTAATCAAGATAAGCGATCAAATGCCATGCCGGATTCGTTACTAAAGTAGACTTAGTTAAAACCGAGCGGAACAAAACGCATTTGTTTATCGTTGATATACCAAAAGTTAATATATCTGGTTGTGTCGGATACAGTCTCTCGATAAGGATAAACGTATTGTTTGATTTTATTATTATTATTATTATTATTACTATTTTGTGTATAAATTCTTTTTATTGTTAATTCCACGGTATAAACGGCCAGTGTATATATATTCAGAAGGGAACGTTTGAATAAGTCCAATACCGTAAAACGAATCGATTTAGTATAATTTTGTTTCAAAAACGCATTGCCACATTATTATTATGCCGACAATAGAATCGCCCACGGAGGAGTTATTGCGATTTAAACGAATCTTTGCTCTAGTTTGAAACGAAAACCCATCTCACTTGATTGTAAGTATTAAATTATTCTTATGAGGGCCCATTTTTTTTCTCACAGTAAAGTTTGAACTAATACCTAAACAAGTTAAGCGCGGTAAGTACCAATCTAATATTATTCTAATTCATTGTTAAAACCAATAACGGATCTGTGCTGATCTGTCAAAATTGGTATATATTGTTAATTATTACCTATATAGAAATGCCAAAAGTACAAATAATTTAAATTCTATATATACCTATCTACAAGACTGCAAACCAATTTCGATTGACTTTTTTTCATATACCTATATTATTATCGATCGTACATTTATATAAGAAGTTCAAATAATATGTTCGTAAAGAGTGTTCTGTTAACACATAATGAAAAACCGATAAAATATTTTAAACGAATTTATAATCTCATATTCTCGTCATATTATTATAAGTTTTAATATATTATAAGATAATACTTTAGGTAGTAATATTACAATAAAACCAGTGGGAATGTTTGACTTCAAGTATTGGGTCTATCCCTGAGATATACCAGGGAAGTCACTTTTCTGTGAGTATAATATGGTGAAAAATGATGAGAAAAGACAGTCCATCAGCCTATTATATGTCAACCAAATAATACGGCATTTTTACAAATATCGTCAACATTTCGAATTCAAATCCCCATTAAAATTATTGTATATTCATGGTAAAATTTTCTTTTTTATTAATTCTTGTGAGGTACCTTATGAGAATTCTATTGTATCAAATGATTTATATAGGTAATATACCTAATTTATAAATTAATATCTACAAAATAGTAATTAAAGATCTTATATCGTTAAAATTATAAATTTAAAAAAAGATATTTTTAATATCTGTAAGAAACACTTGTGTTGAAAATGTATTAAATTTTCAAACTTTATTACTCACAAACAAAAATGTTTATGGCATTGGTTTACAGTTATACATTAAAATATGTGTACCTAATCAAAGAGATATCAAAAACAAGCTTAATACAAATTAAAAGGTAAAAATGTATTAATGCTAAAACTACTTCACCCAAATCCTTTCCAATTGATAATAAACATAGTTAGGTATACTCAAGTGCATCAAACTCTAAATTCCCCAATAATATCTCCTCAAGTGATTTAACATAAAAATAAAAATAAATTGTTCTCGTATAAAACCCGTTCTGTACTCAGACTCACCAATTGCAGTAGGAATATGGTCTATTTATGATCTAGCTCGCATCTCTATAGTAAATCACCACCTCTAATATACGTCTCAGACGTAGATGACTTATCTGGTGTTTAAGCAGAATCAATCTATAACTGATTTGTGTCAAAGTATTTTTTTTCTTTAAATCGATTGCTGATCATCATAAAATTAAAATATCAAATCACGAATTTCACAGAACACCTAGTTCAATACTTAATAAATAAACAAGCTAAATTTCGTACATTTCAAGGAGGATTAGCCAATGCGTCTATTTATTCGTAACCAGCGGCCATCTACTTTTATGTTTATGTGAAATTTGACCAGCTCAAGCTATCCACTGACTTTATCTCCTTACCACTTTTGTTGTAAATTTCGAGCCCATAGACAACTCGAAAGAAAATCGAAAACCACTCATTAAAAATTTTACTTTTATAGAACAAATTGACTACTTTAAAAACTTATCTACTAATATATAGAACGCTACTAAAGCCAATATGGATATATGGGATTCAACTTGAAGGATCAGCTAAGAAATACAATTTGTACAAAATTCAAGTGTTCAAAAATATCACACTTCACAAGATTACAAATGCTCCCGGCCTTTGTATCTAATCTGACCCTCAATGCAGACCTTTGTATTAAAACAATTGAGAAAGAAGCATCAAATCTTTTATAAAGATTTCTTTACAAGATTAGAAAACTACCAAAATCCATTGATAAACAAGGGTTTACATATTCCTTCACTTTGAAATTCTCGTCGTAGGTTTAAAAGAAAATGGTGTCACGATCTTCTAACTTAATCCTCTCTATCATATCAATTCCAAGTTAATTGTCACTATTGGGTGCTTTCTTAATCACGAGACCCTAATAATATTTTTATTCTTTACCTCACATATACTTATTTTGTTTGTTTTATTGATTGTATAGCTAACGATATATTATTTTTTATTGTTCTTGTCTAGAAAATGTTACCTAATATAAATATTTGGTTAAAACTTAAAGTCCCTACGGTTATTCGCTTTATGCATTTTTTTCAGCAACCATCATAATATTATTTGATTTGTTGTCGTCATAGAATGTAATAATATTAGATATTGAAAAATGCTTCTAAATACATTGGAAAATATATAGTTCAACTTCTTACAAACGGTGTACAAATAAAATAAAATTTTTACAAACACACAATTAACAGTCGATATATTATATGCTATAATAATATAGTATCTATAAAAATAAAGTCGATTGTCCAGTGTATTCTTACATATGTGTCGAAAACGGTGACTGAAAGCGATAAAGTGCAATGTTGCTGGTGGGCGTCTATAGATATACTATGTGTTAGTAGTTCGTCATTGATATACTATGAATATATATATATATGTCGCAGCCTCTTCCTGAAATCGATATTTTCATGAAAAGTCGTCCATTTCACGAAGTGGAAACAGCTATTCTAGTATTCTACACTTTGGGAAATACGAAAACATTGTACTAAATGGTCACGTTTTCATCAATTAGACATTGGTCATCTCTAGATTAGTCTGTCTATCTGAAATTTATAATTTTTTTTTGTATTGGTACAATTTTGTGTTCAAATATATAATTGTTGTATAGATTTGCATTAAACAGTTCAAGTTGTATCGTAGGGTTAGGGGTTTCTAAGTTTTTGGCGTATTAGTGCGTTTTAATCTAAACGCTAAATTCCATAGTACCAAGGTATACCTATTAAACGTAACAGCAGTTATCACAACTTATCTTCTTGATTGAAATATATTAAACGGTATACTTAAATAAACTTGTTTTTTGTTTTGAAAATGAGTATTTTTTACGAAAAAATTGTGTTTTTTTTCTTGTTTATTTTTAATTTTAATACGATTTAATATCAATATCCATAAATAATACTGTGCATGACGTTAAATTATATAAAATGTACAATTTAAATTTGTAAAAAATCTTGTACTCATGAGGTATTAAATATTACATGAATAAATATTAATAACCATTTTGCGTATTCGATGTTTTATTCGTGGTCAATATTCACTTTGTGCACAAAACTACACGATGTAAAATTGGAGTGGGTCGTTTCGTGAATTACGTTTGTATTTAACGAAGTGTGAAATTATGTTTCCATTTCATGTAAAGATCGATTTACCGAAGTGGCTACGACATATCATATAATATCATACACGGGTGCGTGGCTGATGGGCGCTTACGGAAAAGAATCCCTCTTATAGGAGGGGATTACGCTCGCCTCTTACGTATGGAAATAATATATTATAATGTTATAAAAAGCGATGTCGGAAATATCAATATTTTACGTTTGAGCGTAAATTATAAAAACGCGCCTTCACCGCCGTCATCGTCGTTGTCGCTGCAGTGGTAAAGAATGCCGCTGGATAATCGTCGTGAAAATCGAACGTAGGTACTGTCATTTGGAAATGGCGTAGTAATAATAATAATAATAATAATAAAAAGTAATATCGACTGCCGAAAATAAAAAAATGTTCGTCGATATAAATTCCTACTTCACTTCCGTGGCCGACGTCATCATTATAATATTATCATTATTATCATCGTCGGAACGGACGAATATAATATTATAATATGTTTAATGGGCTTTCTATATCGGGACGACGCCGACGGTGGTATTTTTGAAATTTCGGACACGGTGATGAAGGCGGCGGGGGAAATAAAGACGCGGGCGGGGGGAAAGGTGCGAGGGAAATAGTTCTCGATTACCGAGAGGGGAAATGTGGCAAAAAAAAAATAAAAAAAAAAAATATGTATAAAAAATACGCCTCGCATTTGATAAAAAGGCGAATAAAAATTCAAATTCCATGCAAATTAACTTTATTCTCGCGGAGCAGCCGTATATTATAGTAGTTCGCACGCCACGACGTCGACGTTGCGGTTCCTTTTTTTTTCTCCATATATACGCGTATTACATTATTATTATTATTATTATTACATAGTCGCTCAGCCGTCGGGTCTCGAGCACGAGTGTGCGAATTTAATTTCCTTTCCGTTTTTTTTTTTTTTTTACAGCGTGCCCGAACGGAAGAGAAAAAAGACTTCTACGACTGCGAGAGGGACAAACCAAAACACGATAATATATATATGCGATTATAACCCTTTATTATGATTAGTATATTATTATGGTAGGTGAATTATAATAATATATACCGTCATTATTACGGTCGTTTGTTTGGCGACCAGTTACGCCCCTCCCCCCACCACAAGTTGTCCGAGCGTTGTTTTTCAGCTCAAGCTAAAGCACACGTTACATATTATTATAATATGAGTAACACAATATTATAATGTTATCTAGGTACGCGAGAAAGATGTGACATTTTAAAACCGAATTTGATTCGAAGCTCAAGGAAAACCGTCCGCTAGTCGATAGCACTGGTAATTTTCTTCGGCACTGTCATTTAAATATTCTATTTCAGAACTAGAGTGAAACAAATATTTCTTATAATAACTGTAGTATGCTACGAGGGTGGGTGCGGTTGGTGGGTAATCGGGTCGGTCCTGCTCTCTGTGAAGGAATTTACTGGGTACACATGTGGCAAATTTTCAAAAGCCTTATACGCCAGCTGGTTGCAGACGTGGGAATAAAAACTACCGACCTTATAAAATCTGATTAGGAGGGATACGCTTTTGCTGCAAATTTCCCGAACGAGACGACAAAAGATTTTAAATGTGGAAAAAAAATTAAAAATAGCGTGTGATCGTAGGGTTAATATAGAGAGTTTTGCACAAGCTAAAAATAAGGTTTCAATCCGATAACGTTATATTTTACCAAAACAAGTCTTTGCAGAGCTCCGAATATCGGTACCGTATTATCAATTTTATAATCGTTATCGGTTATTTTAAACCTCTGGCACCTGGCTAATATGGGTTATTATCTTATCAAAATGTAAAATATCTATTTAGGCGGGTTTCCACTGCATACGTGTGCCACGTACACGAACATTTTTCAGTTATGTCCAACAAAATGGTATCGTGGTCGATCGTGTGGTAACCTAACCTAACCAACCAATCGTAGGAAATGATTTACGCGGAAGAGCGTGTATAGTGGAAATCTGCCTTTATGGTGATAATAATATAACCATATTATATTGTAACATAAACCAATTTAAAGGTCGATATACGGTTACAAATTAAAATATCACAAAATAGTTTATCGGAATATGAGACATATACGATAACGCGAAGTCTACATTTTCAATTACAACGTTATTATATCACCGTATAATGTAACCCGAACGTCATTTTTAACGGAGTTGTGCAAAAAACTATCTATTATGACAAAACTCGGGTAAATCCGTCGTATCTAATATCATAGGTACACACGTTTGGAAATCTGCGATACGGCCGACCGATGATAGGTATCATGTACAGAGCAAATATGAGATTGGGAGAATCGAAATAACTTGACGAAAACCACGAGTCGATGGTTGGCTTAATAATATAGGCATTTTTTTTAATACAAACAATACGTCCACGGGGATATTATCTCTAAACAATTTTGTTAAACTGGTACAACTCACTTATAATAGAATATGCGACAAAAGTGGGACGTCACGAAAACATTTTCCTCGGCTAAATATATAGAAAGAACCGCCAAGTGTAATTAACAAGTTAAACGTACCTATTCGATATTAAATTTGTTATCTCTGTATTTTTCGCTCGTGAAACGTTTTATAAAAACCGGCCAAGTGCAAGTCGGACTCGCGCACGAATAGGGTTTCGTACCGCATCATCAGCTGTAAGCATGTTGGAAAAGCTGCTTGTATTATATGCATTCTAGGATTTTTAGTATTTGTTGTCATATCGGCCACAGAAATACATAATCTGTGAACATTTCGAATTTCTAACTTTCGTGGTTCATGAGACACAGCCTGGTGACAGACGGACGGACAGAGGAACCTTAGTAATATCAGGGTCCCGTTTTACCGTACGGAACCCTAAAAACCACTCGTTTTGCGTCAGACATCCGGCATTTTATGTTAATATGAAGCGATGAATATTTTAAAATCGGATTTGAATTCTACGCGTGAAGTACCAACACCATTTTTTTCAATTTAATTTTACTTATTTCATAAATAATTAATTACATTATAAAACTTTCAAATTACCTACATTTTTGGAAATCAGTGAGCGAAACTAAAAACGATCATCTCGAATATGTTTTGATCATACATTTGAACACTTGTTTGAAATAATATATCGGTAGTTTTTACTACCTATGGTGGCTATGCTCAAGACGCTGAGACAACAAATACCATCGGTACCCTGGCATATCCTCTCGTAATTTGAAATTGGAAAATATATTTTGTTAGATCAAAAGTTATTACACATTCTGTTGATGGCGTATTAATATATTATAATATTATATAGTTAATTACATTTTTCATTTATTTCCACCTGTGCACACCCTGTATAAGTGCAGCAGTGGGTTAATGAATATTTTCTACTGCATGCGTAGACTTGAGTGTATAATATTATAATACGTATTATATATATTTAAGGTTTTGTGCTTTTTCCAAAAACCCTTCACGGCGACGACACGGCATAAATTATATCATATCGCGTATAATTTAACGGACGACGCGTGGGCGGTAAATAAAAAAAAAAGTGTCGCCATATTTATATTATTATAACACCTCGACGTACCTATAACTATAACTACCTTACCTACCCACCTACCCGTCTAACACTCTGGTGTGTCACTGCATATAATTACTTAAAACTCGAAATACGCGGAATTCGTATCGCGTGGCGGTTGTTACTCATTAATCTCGGCTATCTCGAACACTTGAGTGAAAAAATAATTAAGAATAATTTACCATCAAAAAAAAATTCATCAAATTCGTCTTCTACCTAGATACTGCTCTCGAGATGATCGATCTGATGTGCGTTAAACGACAAAATATTATGTTTTTTTTTTTCGGTTTTTGCACGTCTTGCGGGTACTGTTATTACAAAAACATAATAATACTATACACTCGTCGTTCTCTAATCACAACGTCTACAATAATTATCATTCTAGCCGAATCACGCTTTGTCATAACGAAACGCGCAAGATATTATTTAAATATATTTATTTATTATATTATTTGATAAAGTCTGCACTCTGCGACTAATGGTTTTTAGCCTACACATTAACTTAACAGGTGAAAATAAATATTAATATATTAAAATATATATACAATTCCCAGTTGATCAATATAATATTATTATATCATGTTCAATTATTATTAGTAAGCAATACATTGCATGTATCGGACAACATACTGTGTCTGGTACTTTACTGATGAGGTAGGAATGAGTTAGTTGGTTGTGGCCTATCCTTGCCCGAGTGATGATTACATTCTATATTTTCTTTTAACGAACATTACTTCCAGATACTTCTTGTTTTTTAACTTTTTAAATTTAAATTTTCTAATTTTTCGAAGAGAAGTAAATTTAAAGAGGTATATAAAAGATATTATATACTCGATACAGCATCATTTTAAAACATCCAACGATGTCATAACATTTGTTTGCTCTCGTCATTATAATATGTGTAAAATATTATCAGAACTAATTAACTGTATATACGTGAACAGACGTATTTTTTTGAAAACAACTAAATGGCGATGCCAATATATGAGTACGTCACTGTCTAATTAATTCACTTGTAAATGTTAGTAGGTACTTGGGGACATATTTTATGTACGATGATAATTTTACTGTAGTTCAAGTCAACATTTTTTTTGTAGTTGAACTCAAGCCCGACGACTATGGCCATTGGCTGTATGGTTTTGTAGGTTTTTATGTCGGTAGGAGGAGGAACACGTGTGTGTTAAGTTTGGCTGAATTGTTGATTGGGCACTATTAGGTATCTGCCATACCCGGGTGGGGGATGGCAGCACTTGTTCTCCGAACACCGTGACTTGCAAGAAGAAAAATGCTGCCCATGACCGAGGTGTCGAGCCAGCCTTACCAGCCAGACCGCTCGGCTACAAGGTCCCCCAGTAGAATATTATATTAGTCATTGTTATAGGTTTATGATATTTTAGTTGTGTGTATATTTGTACGAACTTATGGACCATATTTTTTATCTTATACGTCTTCATCTACAAAAATAAATGTATGAACTTTTACAATAATTGATAAAGCTGCTGTCATAGCTCATAGGAAAAAACATGAGATTTTGTTGTCAAATTAAAGCTTCTGAAATTTTTTGTATGACGGAATCTGGTCTATTCCACAAAACTTTATAGTTACTATAGTATTATATTGTTCATACATGTTTTTCAGCAGTTGCCTGCTCAAGGTGGATATGAGGGTGTTATACCCCGCCCCTTGCCCCACTCGTCACCTTAGCTTATTTGTATCATATAAAACATATTACATAAAGCAACGAATGTATATTTACCGCTACATAAACGGAGAACAGTCAACAATTTCATATTCCCTCCTCCCCCACCCTATTTTATAAAAGCTAAGCACGCCACTGGTTTTCAGTATGGCAACGTTGCGATTTAAATACATATGAAATTGCGTACCTGTGCATACAAAATAATATGGTTATTAAAAACAAAGTTTCTGAAAATTTTCGGAATCATGTTACAGCCGTTTAAAATACATTTTTAATCTACTTAGCACACCTTTATTTGGCCATTGTGCATAGGTACAATGTCCGGACAATATTATAGTCGTTTTATACTTTGAAAATTAAAATCAGGCATTGTGTGCCAATGACCGATTGGTCTTAACTACTTTGGTCTTAACAATATATTATATCCTATTAATGTTATAAACGCGAAAGTTTGTGACTTTGTTACTCTTTCACGTAAAAACTACTGGACCGATCTTGATGACATTTTTACACTGTGTGTATTTTGGTCCAACTTAAAACATATGCTAATTTAAAAAGGGAGAGGATCAACCCCGGGAGGTGCTCAAACGGGAATTTTGAGATTTCGGATGGAAATCATTGCTTATAAATGGTTGCCGTGGGTTTTATAATAATAATAATAATGATAAAAAAAAATAAAAAAAATATTTGCTTTACTTTTTAAATATAAATTGTATTTAATGGGATTAAATAAGTTGAATATTTTAATCAAGCGTAGGTGGAATTAAGTAAAAACGACAAACTCGATATAACTTTGATACTTTAGATACATTAAATCATACACTTACGTACAAACAGCACGGGGTCCTCGATCTATCGCATGTAGATTGCCTACCTGTTAATGTACTGCTACGATTCAGCATTTTTATTCCGGGCAACGGAAAAGATAAGATAAATGTTGAACACCGTACACCGAATATTAAATAACGAATCTAACAAAGTTTGAGTCATATATAGAGCAGTTGATACATTTAACGGGCAACGATGTGCACGGGATCAGCTAGTATAATATTATATAGGTGTTAGATACATAATACAGTATTATTATAATGATATGCATTTTCTCTGGCTCTGACGCAGCAATCAATTATCGATAACTACTGCGATTGAGTATAGGTTCCTAGGTATGTAAACCACACTGCGTTTGATATATTGTATTTTTAATTAAACTATTTTAATCTACTAAAACAATTCAACTGCTTTTGAAATTTGTCAAATGCAATACTGGAGTAGAAAACTTGTGTCAAGCTATATAAAACGATTTATCGGAAATCCAATGATAAAATGTAAAACGTTTATAACTATTATGATTATTATTATTATTATTATTATTATTATTATTAATTATAAACAAAACGAAATCAAGTCAAGTAAAGAACACCAGTTTTCTGAGGCCATTTAATATTGTTGTCTCAATTAAATATTGTAATATGCGGTCGTACTTTAATTTATGCATTTCAAAAACATGTATCTAAATAAACATTATTACATTGTTGGAAAACTCTGTAGAATCAACATCGTATATAAAAAGTTATTGGCGGGTACTAGCCACTAGGCAACTTTTATAATTAAATAAACCGATTTACATCGTATATTTTAATACTCCAATGATGTTGTTTTTAATTATTCTTTTAGTTTAAAGTATTAATTTTTACTTGGCTCATAGCCCTAGACAATTAAATATAAATAATTTACCATCATTATAATATGTTCGTCCATACAATCGTTATTTATTATTGTAAGATATTATATTTTTAATTCTATTATGCAAATTTGTGTAATATAAATATTAAATGTTAGCGTTATTGTTGTCCGCTGTAAAAGTTGAATATTTAAAGGAGATGTTTATTTTTTTATAATAATAAGAGTGACTTCTACAAAATTACTGACGTTTATTGTACGGAATACCTACTACATTATGGTTTTTAATTATGTAGCTTAATTTTTTTCCAATGAGTATAAATGAAACAGAAAACAGAAAACTGATTTAAAATGGTATTATTAAACAATACTTATATTATAAACAATAAAATATTAATGAAAGCTATTGTTTAATTTAAATGCGTTTTTAAAAGCATACGTGAATGATTTATATTGAAGACAAATTGGCAGAAATTAAAATCGTAGCAATAAATATTATATTCATGATAATGTACATACATAAAAGGTACATAAATATCAACCATGACGTTTTGAAATTAGAAAAATATATTTTATAAGCCGTTAATACGACAATACTGTGTAACTTAAAAGTTGAAATATTAGGTTAAAACAGGTTAATATTATTGTAAAATTTTACATCTTAAATGTATTATAATATGGTTTTAAAGTTATTCAAATCAATTATATGACTAAAGAAATTAAATTCCTTTCATTAATCTGGAAGTCCACAACTCTTTGTCTAGTTATAAATAATTATTGTCATTTATCACGGGTAAGTAGCAGACATTAATCAGAAAAAAAAAACAATTATTTAATTTAGAATTGAACTAATATTTATTTAAATCATTTTAATTAAATTGAAGAACGGGGGAAAAATAGTCATATACGATGATCCTATATAGGCGTAAATCAATATTTGCGTCTAACAGGCATACAGTTAGGTAGGTATTATTGAAAGAGAGCTTGAAATGTATTCAAACACATAATTCAAAATCACTTATTTTAATTAGTATCCATCGTTCTTGATTATAATGAAACATTTCTAACAAATTAAAGCAATAACATTTTTATTTTTCAGTAAATCGTAAGGAAAATACTTCTTTGAAATGAACGCTTTGTTCGGATTATGAATACCTATTTGTATAAGTATTAAGATTAACAAAAAAAAAACACTGATAATGAATTGAAAATATGTAGTTAATTATTTTTCAAACATTTTGTTATTACGATTTTAAAGAAACTAAATTAAATTTCGAAATAAGTTTTTGTATTAACATCAGTTTATTATACCAAAATATGCACCTACCTTTGGCACCTTTGTAAAAGGTTAGAAAATGTAGACACGGTAAAATTGTTATTATATCCTTTGATCATTAGCTGAAACTTTACTGGATTATTATAATAAAATACATCTACATCATAAATATGATTATAATCTATTCGACGCAAATTATATTGTCCTAAAAATAGCAACTTAGAATAATATTTTAAACAACAATTTGACTAAAATAAAATAAATTAACGGACTATTTAGAAAGTCTAAGGTTATACATTTACAATTCAATGCAATTATAAAATAATATAATGTAATTATTATAAATCACAAAGGGATCGCACTCATAGTTTGTGTGTATCAAGGTGGGACACCTAACTTTAATTTTATTTAAGGGGGTTATTATATTATTTAATTGATAAGACAAAGATCCTTTATTATGTAAAATTATGATTTAGTTTCTACATTTCCAATCAGTTTTGTTATATTATTATTAAATAATATAATAATTTATTAATTAATTAAATAAACATACATTTTTGCTAAGCATAAGAATTGATGTTTATCCCATTAAGGACCATGGTTATAGTTGAATGGAACGTAGGTCTTTATTCAAACCACATACAAATGAATTAGGTGCAAAATGTATCAGTTATGTGAGAATTTATTATAGTGATAAGTTTCATATCTAATGTTATAAAACATTTACTATAGTATAATAGGAAAATTCATAAAACAGAATACATGTAAAGCTAAATATAAAACTTACAAAATAAAATAATAACATGGGACATAGTTTGTTTTGTCCCATTGTATTCTTCCTGTCCTATCCCAAATAGTTGTATTTTCATTTAATTTGCCTATTATTCTTAAAATAATAATGAACTCTACAAAAGTCGCATTAATCGAAACGAAACAATTAACAAAACCAGCCACTAAAAGTTATATAGAAGTAATAATTAAGAATAAACAATTATTTAATTACTTATTCATTATATTTTGATGTTCACAAAATATTACATCGAATATTGCCGTTAAATTCAACACACTTGTGCACCTTATCACTTGAATAATTATTTGTTGATATCAAATTTTATTATTATAGTGTGACCAACATACTACATTTTTTGTTTAAACATTTTTAATCATTTTCGTGATACGACGATGTAACTTCTTGCCTATTATAGTTCTCGTCTTAACCAGGTTTCCCCTATTATATAGTTGTATGGTTATTTAGTGTTACCATGTATTCGATAATGTTCAATGTTTAAAATTAATTGACAATACCTGTGTTTCAAACAGATTGGTACATCTTACCTCATATTATGTGGCCAGTATTCAATATAAGATAGGAATTTGGAACGAAACGTGTTGCGAACTGAGAAGGTATCATATTTTAATTTAATAATAGCCTTTGAAAAAAGTCATAAAGCAGAGATTCCTGACAAGTTAAAATACAAGTTTATAAACTCACCTTGAAGTAGTTCGAGACGGAAGTTTGCTTGAAGTGGTGAGCGGACTTGAAAGTGCGGTTCAAAGTGGACCGGATAAAGTGGTGGGGCACAAGTGGGTGGAAGTGGGCGCCGGTGAATCCGGCGAGGGGCTGCGTGTGTCCGGTCAGACCAGAAGCGATAGTTGTGGCAGAGGAGTAGATGACTGTGTAGGAGACGTACCGACTTTCGACGGTTCTGACCTTAAGGCAGTTGGACTAATAAATATTTTTAAGTCCATTTTTACGTTGTTTTTAAGACTTTGGCTTGCCACATCGGGCGAGTGATGTTTATTCGCATAGCATACCTACAATAACAATTTCGCAACGATTGAGTATCGATGTATCGTTTTCTTGACGTAGTGTCATAACACGTGGCAGTATACTATTGTAAGGTCGAACGGAAGAGTGAACCGACGACGACGGTTAATTGAAACTGAAAATTATAAAATATTATATTTTGTTTGTGATAGATCACGAATTGTCGAAAAAAAATATTTTAAAGCCACGCGTACTGTACAAAATAAACATAGCACACAACCCCCGCCACGGACTAATTCACATTGACTCAAATTCAATATAGTCAGTAAAAATCGAAAATTGTTATTTTTACAGAAATTATTAGATCATTAAAATAAAGATATCTGTTGACAAATATATTTAATTTTACTCTTCGAATACTATTACGTGGCCATAGCAAGTGGAGGGAGGATGAAGAGAGCGCGAAAAAAAATGATTTTTATTAAAAATTAAATATCAAATGTCAACAAATGTACGACTAATAAATGTATACTTTTTCATTGACTGCATCATGTTAAAATATTATTACATCATGCTTTATTGGCAAATTTATTTTGATGTTTAATTAATTATCTGTTTATAGTCTATATTTGTTTAAGTTCATTTAGATTTATCCTTCATATAAATTAATATATCAACAAATATTGTTACTTCATCTGTGATCGTTTATACCTGTAAAACGCCACCACAAACATTCCAAATCCTTTTTTTTTTTTTTGCAAGTTTCGTGCCCCACGATGCACCTCCACGTACGATTAAAGTACCATCAAGTCATTAAAAACTATGGCTTAATCGACCCGCAAGTCTTGTCAACGAATTTTAATTTCATATTATATATCACCGTAAGTCGTAACGGATCGATAACGTATTATGGTAAAATGTTGGTTTTCATAATTTATTATTTCGATTATTTTATTTCTACCACCTCGGGACATCAATTCGTGGACATTGTAATACAAACACAGATAGGAATTTATATATGAGTATATAAAAATATAAAATTATATACCCAAATCCGAATATTTGAAATACGATTCGTTTTGACATAACGTAATATACTAATATCCACATCGCCGTTTTAATATTCATGCGAAAACACGTCTTTAGAATTTGATGAATGCATACACGAATGTTTCTAATTAATTCAAAATATATCTGACGGCGTAGTCGGGTTCACGAATAATAATTATGCTAAAACCGTAGTATTATATGCGCGTGCAGTATTGCAGTGAGCGAATATATTATATTATAATATTTAAATAGGTAGATAGGTTTCACCTATACTATTTTAGGATTTCTGGAACTAAGGCTTTTCTCCGAGGAATCGAGTGTCAACGAAAACGATTCGGCTAAAAATTAATG
>WHPZ01573914.1:0-13329 GCA_016617965.1 Macrosiphum rosae | reverse complement strand
TAATAAATTTACATTTAAGTCATTTAACCGTAACCAGGAAAGTGTATTAACCCGTAACACCCGAATTCAATAACCCGAATTTTCTTTCAACACCCGAAACCCGAAACCCGAAAAAATGATTCCGGTGCAAAGCCCTGCTTAAACTAATGTATCATTTTGCAATATTTTCAAATTTTGAACTTTTGCAAAATCTACAAGGATATCTAGTAACAAAACATTCTACAAATCCCACTTCGCCGCCGTAAGCTGGAAGCTCGTTAGTATATTTGAATATAAGTATCTTAATATAGGTATAATAAATAATATTTTTAAACCATTAAGAAAATTCAATAAAATGTTATTTTATGTAAAAAAAAAATTACTGTGATTTGGGTGATAAACGCAGAAGTTTGTTTTAATTTCGATGATCTAATAGTATCACGAGTATTATCTGGTTTTTTAATAATTATGCTCGCCGGTTGAAAAATATGAGGTATAATTATACCTCATATAATAATTTCTAATGCAGCAATATCATCGTCACCTACAAATTATTGTAAAATTAATGAATTTTCAGGTAAAATAGTTGCGTGTATTTAAACAAGAACATGCCTGTTCTATTAGGTATAGTTAATATATTGATTAGGTTTATGTCAATATAACAAATTTTTTAATTTCTAACATTTTTTTTAATTTTTCTTTGAATACTCCAAATTTTTTGAAATAAATTTGTTTCCTTTCAAGAATATAAATGAATAAAATCTATATCAATCTAAAACAATGAAACAATGGTTATATTCACCTAAATGTTATTATAATATATCAATATTATTTAAAAGGCAAATATAAAATTAACCAAAATATCACCACTATATTTGCTCAAACTATAAATGTTGTCATCATATTAATATTTCGTCTTTTAACAACCGAATTCTTGATGTTTCATTCCACAATTTATGAAGAATATTATCAGGTCCAATAGTGTTTCGTAGCTATATTAATGAATAACGAGTCTTAATCTTAAGCACAAATAACCATTCCCTACATATTTCGTTCTTAATTTTAATATGTTTATTTAGTTGTGCTTTATAACTTCATCATTCAAATGAAATTTCGTATTTCCATCCGAATGTTTCCTTTTCGTAAAACTTATTTTTGTGATTTTTTTTATATTACAGCATTTATCCTACAGTTTTCTCTATTGACACTAATAATGTTTTCCCCTTTACAATAAGGTATAAAATAAAACTCTTCGGTTTCAGGAAATAAATCTTAAATCCCTTAAGTTAGAAATATAATAAATACAATAATTTATTTTTAAAATAATAATTCTCTGATAGCTAATTCGATAAATCTAGTCCTATTTAAATTGTAATTGTTTTGAATTTGGTCCTTTATTATTACAGCTACCAATTAGTTCCTCATAGTGCTATTTAAACAATGTTTTGATTCGTAAAACATCAAAACCATTTCACCATCTTTGTATTTTTTTAGAATATTTTGTATAGTTATGGAGATTATGAACTGATCACAACTGTATCTACGATAACAATATCATTTAAATAGATAATATAAAAATATAATAGTATCAAGTAAATATTGTGGTTACCAGAAAATTTGTTGAGTTCAACCAAATTTGTATTTGATGATATTATTGAGCATTCATTACCGGTGTTAGTTACTAATGAAATTTCTTTTATAGTATTGTTATCAGTAATATGTTCTAACATGATGAATTGGAACATTTATCTGATAATTCAACATTTAAGTTATCTCAGTCAATTAATGAATCTTGAGTTATAACTGAATTGGGTGACTATTGGGTAGGTATTGGGTGAAAATTGAGTTAAACCAAGGCTGGGCATTATCGAGTTAATAAGTCTGCGGTAAAGAACCAGAAGCTGATATCTACAAAATATTAAATTTTCAGGACAAGAGTTTTTAATTTTCAAAAACTGGAAAGTAACTAAATTTTGAGTTTCAGTTGGCAGTTGTAGGAAAAATGCGTTTTTTTTTCATTTAAAATTTAACATTATTTTTAGTAATATTATGTTCATAAAGTATATGATATACAATAATTGTTAAATTAATAATTAAATTTAAAAAAACATCAAGTTTTTTTAAACTGGAGAACCATATTTATGTACTTCTTTATTTATATAAATATTATTATTTATAGGTACTAATATAGTATGCCATCTCCGGAGGTTCGAAACATCTTAGAAGATTTTGACACAGACTCGGAGGAACTGGTGTTCACCAGAATCGTCCCTGATTTCACGGTCGAAGAGCTCTTCAAGGCAACCAAGAAGATGTCCTCTGGCAAGGTCCCTCGGGTCCCCAACAAGTGCCTCACTGCTCTTACATTTCCCCCAACTGGTCCTTCTACACAAGTGCCTTGGCAAGCTAACCGAGCTGCCCTCCATCTTCGATATCCCTCATAGTACTCCGGGAAAACTACTAGAGAGGCTAGAGTCTAATCTAGACACACTCGTAATCTCCAAACCAGTTTTTCTTCCGCAAAGGCATATCCACTGAAATGACTGTCGTGGTCATAACAAAACTCGCAGCGGGAAACCACAGGCAAAATTATCTCTACGTCTTGATCACTCTTGACTTCAAAAACTCATTTAACTAACTCCAGTTGCCAGTGATTAATGAAGCTCTCAGGAAAAAGGGCGGACCCGAGTACCTAGTACTAATGATTATGTCCTGGCTATCTGAGAGGGAGCTCATCTTCGGTGACCAAAGCATCTCCAAATCCGTGACTTGTGGCGTGTCTTTGGGCTCGGTCTTGGGACCGACCCTATGCAACGTGGAATACTACGAATTGCTGAACATAGACATTTCGGTTGTCGATTTCCAGAAAAAAATGGCTGAATTTCAAAAAACACAAGAACGAACACTTGAACAATGCAAATTATTATCGCAATCACAAAGTACTAAATTCGCTGAGCTTAATGAAAGTATACATCAGGTAGCAGATTTAATAAATGTAAATGGAATTAATCGTCATAACATCGATGACCTCAATAAGCGTGTCCAAAACCTGGGAATAGCAAGTAACTCCCACACAACTCCTATGGCTGATATAATTCCAAAACTTTTCGAAGAGATATCAGAATGAGAAATATAATAATTCGTGGTATTGCTGAATCTTCCTCTGATATTGTAGCTGAAATAATGTCTAGCGATTCATTGAAAATATCTAAAACCATTCGGCCTCATTTCCCT
Organism: Macrosiphum rosae; assembly: GCA_016617965.1. Classification (NCBI taxonomy): domain Eukaryota; kingdom Metazoa; phylum Arthropoda; class Insecta; order Hemiptera; family Aphididae; genus Macrosiphum; species Macrosiphum rosae. The sequence continues at coordinate 10,116 of WHPZ01573914.1, read as the reverse complement.
GGTCTTCCCACAAACCTAAAATCTATTAGGTTAAGAAAGCCAAGTAAAAGAGGACTTCGGCCATTAAAGGGTTTCCTCTATTCAAAAGAGGAAATTCTTAAAGTTATAACTGACTACAATAATGGTGTGAAAGATCTTCCAATAGCCAGTACAGATCACCGTATCTTAGTCGTCCGAGACCGAACACTACTTGAACGTGAATTTATCCGTTCTATTTATGCTGATTTGGAAAACCGCTAAGAAAATGGTGAAACAAATATTATAGGCAAATATAGAGATGGACTTCCTTGCATTGTGTTGATCACCCCACCATCTCAAGGCTCTGATACACATTCATCTGTCAATAAATCAAAAACCTAATGCAATCAAGTCTACTAAAATACGTCCAACTGCTCAACATCTTACTTAGACTCAACCTTGGGTTTGCATGCTTATAATAATTTTAATACTAATTGCTTTTCATGTTACAACGCTAATTCTGGCTATAATAACTTTCTTACTGAGTTTAATAATTTTAAAGCTAAATATGATACTAAAATTTATTGTTCAATTTCGGAACAGGAATCTTATCAAAAAATATAAAAATATATTATCAAAATATACGTGGCCTCCGAACTAAAATTTATAATTTCAATTCCAATTTAATATTACTTCAATATGATACTTTTGTGCTCACCGGAACCTGGATTCACAGGAAATATCGTGTGCTGAATATTTTTCTAGTGAATCTTTACTTTTCAGATATGTTTGAAATATGAATATGGTGTTAAATAATCCTTAAGACCTTTAATCCTCCATCCAATATGTGATAATGTTGAACAAATTTTTGTGAAATTTATATTACCAAATAAGGTTAGTGTACTTATAGCAAGTTTTTATAATATACCACCATCGGCAAATGTTGAAGTATATGAGTACCATGTTAAGGAAGTTGATATTATATACCAGTCTTGCGTATATGATATAGTCATTGTATGTGGGGATTTTAATTTGTCTAATGTCAATTGGTATAATAATGGCGAAAGTTTGGTATTTAGTGGTACAATTAGTGACAAAGTAAGAGTGATAGGTCACCAATACGCACTACTAAACTTTGCTCAAAACAATGAGTTCAGAAACCAAAATGGTTATTTTAGAATAAGGCTATGTTTTATGGTCCCCCTACACTCAGAAAGACATCCAAAGGATTGAAAGGGTTCAAAACCAATTTCTTTCTCGCTGGGTATGTTTTAAAAATTGCTCACCCTCCTCATGACTACACATCATTATCGACATTTTTAAACTTATCTAACCTTTAAATTAGAAGAAATAAATTCTTAAATAATTCATTTTTGTTGAAGCCCGATGCTAGCCGTCTACTCGAAAGGGTTAAATTTCATATACCTAGAAATGGGTCCCGTAGTAAACAAATGTTTGAAATCAGCACTCGTAGAACAAATTATCTATGCAATGACCCTATCCAAAGAACTATGATTCAAATTAACTTAGACCCAAGATTCTTGGAATTTTAGTCAAAAGTGAAGAGTAGAATAAACCTTAGACAAGGACCACACAACGTTTGGTTTTTACTTAATAATAATAATATTATGTATATTAATTATATTTTTATTTTTATGTTCTATTAGTACTTAAGCTATATTTATAATGTTTTTTATATATACTAATTTGTTATCTTATACTTAGCAATATTTATGTATTTGTCTCTGTTCATTTCCGTTAGGTGTTGCAATATATAAATAAATAAATAGAGGTGCTTCCGGTAGTTAGATTTCACCAATGACCGCGCTGTTGTTGGCTTGGCCAGGACTGGGGAGCTTCTTGAGGATCTGGTTAATCTCAGCTTTCCCACCACAAGACTGAGGCGATCATGTTGACGAAGATACGGGCATTCAACCCTCCTCGTCTTATAATAGGTGGCCTCTCAGCAAGCAACTAAGACACCTGAGTGTCATCCTTGATACGCGCCTCCCTGGGACTTCTGAGATAGGTGGTAAAGAGCCTACTTATCTACGCCGCCCCTGTTTGGTCAACCTCCGTTAGTGCCACAGCGAAAAAACATAGAATACCGCAGAGGGTAGCCGCTCTGAGGGCCATTATAGCCTACAGAACGGTCTCCAACGAAGCCGCCTTCCTCTTAACATACATGCTCTCCTTGACCTCATAGCTGATGAAAGGTCCAGGATCAAAGACTGGATGTTCGAAGATCTTCCGGGCGATACTCCCCTCTCTAAGGCAAGGATCAAGAGAGCGAAGAGGAAAACCGACATCGCAGAGTTGCAAAGGAAGTGGAGCGTGGACGTGCCGTTTAATCCCAGACATCGTCAGATGAGAGAACAGGACGACACCTAGGATCCCGTGGACGTGCACGGGATCAGCTAGTATTAATAAATCTTTGACAAACTGTATTCAGTTACAGTTACCAAATGAGTTATTAAAATAACAATACAGTATTATAAAGCCATCACTTTTATTGTTGTAATATAAGTAATGGTTGTTGTTCTTGTTGTCTCCATAAATAATGTCTGTTGTAGATAATTAGCAGTTTGGTTGAAACAAAGTTACATCTAGATTATTATAGCAAATAGTTCAGTGACTATATTAATAGAAGGCCTTAGGCTTACAACTACTAGAATAGTTGTTGATATGAATTTACATTGTGTTCCAATGGCACATAAATATATGTAAATTTTACTTTTCAATTTTTAACTTGTACTAGTTATATCACTGTAGTAATTAAAAATTTAAGTAATAAAAAATATAAACTTTAAATAACTATAAAAAAACTGTGTTTATAAATGTTTTAGTTTTTTTAGTTACAGAGTTAACTACTTGAGTGGAACCTCATTTTAAATGCTCAATGCCTCACTATAAAAGTTAACATTTTATACATTTTTAACTACAAAATCATTTTAGATTCTGAGCTGAGCGAGGAAGTTAGTGGTTTTACAATGATGTTTATTTTTTTTTTTTCATCATGTAAACAAAATTTCTACAAGAAGAAGGGCTTTGCTACGACATGTAGTATCTTATATTTTAATAAATTAGATCAAGATGGTACTTTAAAGAGGTAATATTTCGATTTTCTCAATCGTTTTTCAACACTATGGCAAAAACCACCAAAATACCCTGCTAAGCTATTTTTTTTCTAATTCTTTATTTATCACGATAGAAATGAATACAATTTTAGAATAACCGCTACGCTACTAGCAATAATGTACTAAATATTGGCAAAAGAAAATTCACGGAAATTGATATGTAAGGAAACTACGTGCTAAAAACTGCAGGATTTCGTCAATACCTGCAGTACTATACCTATAATTATTTATCCGTAATTTCGAAAAAAGTTATCACCTAATTGTTACACTGATCCTCCGCTCAGAATAGTTTTTTTAATAGAAAGCAATCATTGCATTCAAATCGAATACTGTTATAATACACTATCCTGTCCGAGGACCGAAAGAATGAAGGACAAACTTCCAACATCGTTGACATACAAAAAATGTAGAAAGTAGAACTGTACTTAAATTTCATTTTGCTTTAAATAAAACCAACACACAAAAAGGTACATTAAAAGCATCCGCCCTTATAAACTCCAATTATCTTAGGTAGTTAGGTACCTAGTAACCTCCAAAGAAATGTTGTATAAATACCTGTGTAAAAGAGTCAAGAATAATAATAACAACAATTAATTGATTATTTCACTTAGTTTTTTTTTTTTAATAATAATATGTACGTATGTATTATATTTTACATTACCTAGGTATATTATTACTAGCGCAGAGGACTTGTAGCTCTAAATATGCAAACATTTATGCGCTACAAAATCCCATAATATGCAATTAAAATATGCACTTAAAATTATTTTTAGCCTTTTTATTTAAATAATAAATACATAATACATTAACATTATTATTTATTAATTCATTATTTATTACATTAATACTAATTAATACATTTTACTTCATTTTCTTAATTTTCATAATTTTCTACATCTTCTGACTCTAAAAAAAAATGATACCCATGGTTTAGTAAAAATAATTTTAGCCATTACATATTTAATTAATATAATACTTTTACCTTGAAAATTACATTGAACGATCAAATGTTTTTTTAAATTTTCAAACTGAAAAGATTGTCTGTTGTCTGCCAATAGAACTTTGATCATTGAAAATGACCTTTCAACATCGACAGAGTTAACTGGAGCGTATTTGTAGCCGACCAAATCGTTTATGCTAAAATTTTCGGGTAATTCGTCCATTGAAGTTTCTTCGCCATTTAAAATGTTTGAAATTCGAATCAAACTTTGATATCCGATATTTTTTTTCAGAACATCATTCATTTTTTCTTTAAATTTTTTTCCAATTGGACCAGGGGCTTGACACAATTTCAAATTAACATTTTGCACTGCATCGATTGCATGACTAAGTAAAATATTTTTTGCTTCAAGACTGGTAATTGTATCAGGTAAAAATTCATAATGTGACTTGATAAATACTAAATGTGCCGCAAGGCTTGCTTCAGAAAAATACTTTTGTGAATTTGCAATAGAAATAGCGTCTTCCTTATCCAAAGAGTCGACAATAGATTTAAGAACTTCAAGGTGTTCACAGTAATGAACAGCGGTTCTTATCCACGTCCCCCATATTGTTAAAATAGGTTCCGGCGGTAGTGGAATATTGGGCGCTTTATCTTTAAATATTGCAACATGAGATAGGGCCCCTTCAAAAATACTTTTTTGACATTTTATCAACTTTCCAATAATTTTCCCGAATTTTTTCAGCAATAAGATGAAGTCCGTGCTATTATTTCACTTAGTTCTTTTTTTTTAATAATAATATGTATAATTATATTTTACATTACCTAGGTATATTATTATTTATTACTATTATATTTTTTAGATTTTTATTCTTTACAAAAGTAGGTAGGTGTATAACATTATTGATTTACCTACTATTTTAAATTTTATTTAAAAATATATTATTGTTTAACTGATTTTTTTATGAGATTTGCAACCTGGAATTTAATTTTATTCCAACTTCTTTTTTTTAGAGCAGGTTCATTTTTTATTGCCAATAAGCAGTCATGTTGTTGAGGTATCTTATGCAATGCTATACATTTTCCCATTACACGTTTGATAGCATTAATTTCTGAATCACTCCACTATACATAATCACCTCTAGTAGACTTAGTTACCACTCTTATCTTTTTTTTGTCTGGTTCAAATGAAACATCACTATCACATGATTCTCCATTACTTTTTCCTGTAAACATTACAAATATATTAAATTAACTATATATTTATGACAGTTATTGTATCCAAAGTAAATACACTACCATTTGAATTTAGCCTTTTAATTATCTTTTCCCCCTGTTTTGTGTCTTTAACTGTTGTAGGTGGTACATAATAAGACTCATTGTCACATTGTTTAGTCAAACTACTTTCTTTGGAAATTGAATCATCATTGTTTTCTTTAGTGAAAAATATTCAAACAATTGAAATATTATTTATTAAACATAATATATTATAATAATTTCATTAATATATAATAATATAGTCCAATACACTAATACCTACCACTATCATCTTTGTCATCCTCATCTTCTGTATCATTAGGCATAATATATTCATCGAATACTTCTAATGTTTTACATCATAGTTCATGCACGTTTTCAGACTACATCGCTAATAATATTTTTCTAATTCGATTAATTTGTAAAGTTTCATCTAGTAGCTTATAATAGTCATGACCCATAAAATTAGCCATTTGTTCCTTATCGTTTGACGTAAGATTTAATAGCTGAGACATAGTTGCAATGTGTTTCCTTAATTTAGTAGAATGAAAGGTCTGGTGAAGATGCTTTACATTCAATTGCAGCTTTTCGTAAGCAGTCTAATCGACGATAAGATCCTACTATGGTAAATGGTATGGCAAAAATGTGTTCATTTGATTCCAAAATATTGCATTAATTTCTTATTTGAATCAAGAGATCCAAGAATTCCTACATATCTGATATCAATAACACTGGAACACCTTTACCTCTTTTGCCAAGGATTACAAACCTGACAAAATATTCGGATAGCTTAGCTTCTACGTCTGTTAAAGATTTATGGATTTCTTCTTGCATTTTTGTTTTACGTGGTTTGAATAATCCTGAAATTTAATTTTTTGAACTTCTCCAGATCTACGTCGGTTTAATAAAATAATCTTTGTAAATAATACTTGACATACCATTTTGTAAGTATTTTAATTTACTTCTCAATTTTTATTAAATTAACTCCAGTAGATAGTTGATTGGAAATAAATGTATGTAAAATAGTTATATCTTTAGAATCTAGAAGTGTGACTGATTTATTAAACTTTCTTTTGTTCTAATCTTGGCTGGCATTATATGACACAGAATACTTCCATTCCTTTTAAAAAATTTGATAAAATATTTTAACTTTTTGTAATTTTTCTTGATTTGAATCTTCAATAATTATCTGGCCCTCTAAAATGTCTTCACATTGAAGTATTGAACATCCAATTTTCATTGCTACTGATGTATATAAATATGTATTTTTTTCTTCGCTGTATCCACTTAGTTGGTTTGCTGCATTCACTACAGTTTTATAATGTTTGAGCTCAAAAACATCTTTGAAATTGGTCAAATCAGGAACCATTGATCTTAAGACTGTTAAAAATTTGCTCAATCGTCTCATCCGTTGTGAAATATAACCCACTAAATGATGTTGTCGATGATTTTGTAAAAGCCTAACACCAAATGAGTATATAAGGTTATCATTTTGAGCTATAAATGATACTTCATCATTTTTCATGCTACTAAATACTTCTTCGTGCAATTTTTTTAAATCATTACTGGCTTACAATATCATTGCACTTTGCATTATTTTATTTCTTTTCTTGGGTAGACCTGCAGTTTCTGAACATTGTGAAGCTTGAAATAGACACCTAAGTTTATTTTTTTTGAAAAATTTAAAACAGTACTTACAGGGTAGGTAATTGTTTGTGTAAACTTTATCATGGGATTTTGGGCCTCTGCCAACAATAATAGATCCTTGTCTTTGTTTCAAAATCTTTCTGTTGTAGTAAAGATTGCCCTTATTTTTAATTAGCTCTAGACATTTTAATCTCTCTTTAGATTTTTTCGGTTAGGTGATAAATGATCTTACATCTTCTAGAGCATGTTACTGAGGAAAATTTGAAACAAGAAGTTCGCAATATGGACACTAGACAGTATACCCTTTTATCTCTTACTAACTTTTTCAGGTCTGTAGATTGTTTTTTTGCACGTTGAACATTTAATAATGTCTCATTATTTTCAATTTCATCAGTTTGTTCGGTGTTCAATTGAAGTGAAGTTTGAGTTAAATCATCAATGTCACTTACTTCAGATTCAGAATCAACATTATTTGCAAAATGTTGTATATATCCATAGCTACTATAGAATTCATCAGAAGATAATTCTTCATATTGAGAAATATCGTGTGTGACAGTTATGTCTGAATTTTTAGATACTTGTAGACCGTGATTGCAGATCTAGATTATTATTTAGAAACCACCGACATCTCAACATGTTCTTTTTCTAAAAATAAAATAACACTGTTATTTATCAAATTTTTTTAAACAAATGTTTATTTTATTAAATATGTTAATATAGTTAAACTCTAAATTAACTTTATGTATCTTCCATTCGTCCATATATTTACTGTTAACTAAATGTTCAAAAATATTAACAGATTTTAATATAGGTACATAAAATAATATCTAATAAATACATAAAATTATTAATTTTAATTGTTACCAATTCTGCAAAATACATTTAAAATATGCAAGTACAGGATTTAAACAACAATGTATTTTGTACCTTCAGAAATAGGTGTATAAGTCAAATCAGATGTTGAAGCAACATTAATCGGTAATGTACATGCTGGAGGAATTTTCTCACCGCAGACGTTCATATCTTTACTGTTAACTAAACAATCAACAATATCTAAAATATAAAAATATCGACTTATTTATTATCCATATAAGAATATCTAATAAATGAAACAATTATTAATTGTTAATTATTACTTATTCTGCAAAATATATTTAAAATATGCAAGTGCAGGTAAAAATAGACAAATATTTAAATAACCATATTAAATACATACTTTCTGAAATAAGTGCAGTATTACTGTATTAGTCAAATCAGACGTTTTAGCAACAGGAGAATCATCATTGTCAATTTCATTATTAGCTTCAAATGCATTAATAGTTGGTAATGTAATGTTGGCAGGAGGAGTTTTCTCATCAACAACTATCACACATTCACTGTTCGTTATAGTTTTACTAATTTCTAAAAAAAAATAAATTTATTCAACATATATTTTAGCAGGTTGACTGCCACTACGGTTTTTGATACTTTTTACCGGGTGCCGTGTGTACAAAATTGTGTACACTCCTTTACTTACCATTTTCTTTTTCGTGTACATTATATTGTACACGAGTTTTTTTTTCAAACAAATTTCGTGTACAGAAATGTGTACACGTCTGTACTGATATAACATTGGAATTAAATATTGTGGCCCCTAGGACCAGTTTTGTCTACTCAGCGAAAATAGGAAATGGATATTTTCAAGTTTTTATTTTGACCTTTCCAATGCTATTTATTTGGAAAAAAAACACAAAAAAATTACTTACCTATATTACAAAAATACTTATTAATTGAATCTTGCTTTATGGTTCACAAAAAAACATTCTGTACAATAATGGTTTCCACAAGTAGTGCACATTGTTTTCACTCTTTTTGTTTTATTTCTTGCTACATTTGTTCCTGTAAATAAACAAATATTAATTAATTCATAGAAAAGGAAATATTAAAAAAATAATTACCTTTTTCTTTCGAGATGATTTCATGAAATCGTTTACACCTTCCAGTTGTTGATGTTTTTTCCAATAAATGTTCATTTATTATTTGTGTTGGCACGTGTGTTGTAGTTTTATTCCTCAACAATCCTTGAATGACAGCTTCTCTAAATTCCACAAGTTTCATTCTATTTCCAGTTACACCAGTATACAATGATAGAGTATTGATCATAGAAGTATTACATATAATATCAAACATTATTTTCCTATACCGTTTGAGAGATTTCCTTAGGCAAGAGTGATAAGAGCCCATTTAATCTGTCAAATCGATATACGATTTTCCTCTATTATAATCTGCAATAACTTTAGATTTTTCAATTACGGTTCTTCTTTGGTTAACACTTATCATTCAATTTGTATGCATTGTGCTCAACACCAAAACATCACGTCGGTCTCTCCACTTCAGTACCACGTCGATTTTGTTTTGCAATTACTCCTCCTCTAACTTGTTTTTTAACCATCGCCTCTTTTGGATTCCGTTTTCGGTTAGATCTTAGCGTTCCCACTAAATGTGTTTGTCTATCGAGTAATTTTTCTGCAAGATCAATACTGGTATACCAATTATCCGCGTATAAACATCTCCCACTGTCCAAGTAAGGTTGCATAAGTTCCATAACAACTTTACAAGATATAAGTTGCCCAGGAACGGCTTCCTTTCCGGCATACATTTTGTACTGTGGTATATAAAAGTCACGATTACATAGATTAAAAATGTTTACTCCATAGCGATGTCTTTTATTGACTATATATTGGCGGAAAGAAAGACGACCCAAAAATGGAATCATCGATTCATCAATACACAAGTTTTTTTTCTGGTATTAGGGCATTGTTATACTTATTTACCACAACATGTCAACTAATGGCTGAATTTTGTATAGACGATTGTTTGGAGGTGCTTTGCTATTATCTGACAAGAGTAGGACAGAAAGTATCAATTCAAACCTATTTCGTGACATGTATTTTGGATTTCACTCTTATATAAAAAATTATCAGATTCCAGTAATGAGCAATACTTGGCTTTTTATTCAAACCCATCCATGTTACTATTCCAAAAAAACATTTAAGTTCTTCTTTATCAATATTGGTCCATTTTTTTTATTCTTGCACTTCGACTATTTTCTTGTTTGTTCAATTTATCCTGAGCATATTTATTTGTTTCTACCACTAGGAGATTTATTACTTCGTCATCAAAAAATCAAGAAAAAAA
>WHPZ01573913.1:0-17752 GCA_016617965.1 Macrosiphum rosae | reverse complement strand
TATAGTTCAGTGTATTATGTTTATTATTTGTATTTGTTGACTTGTTAGTGTTGTAGGTACACTTATTCAAAAACCTTGAGAGTTCAATTCGGACAAAACTTAATTCTTATTTGGTCCTGTGCTGCTGAAATATCTAAATTTTCAACCTTCAAGACTTAAGATATTTTTCCACTGTTATTTGAACGCGTTTCGTTCATCGGTTTCTTCAAATAAGCATTACAATTTACAATAATAATAGTAAACAGTTTTTACTAGAGGTGAACCCACCGGCTGAACTCAAAAAATTTTTCTCAAACCAAACTCGAACAGCATTTTTTAATCGTAGTCGAACCGAACTAGACCGAACTATTCAACGGGATGTCGAACGTGAACCGAACGTTATGTTCAACATCGACTGCACCAGTGCACCCATAGCTAATATTTTGTTTAATACCGAACTGAATTTGAATCAATCTTTTGAATTTAATTAGGGCATGTACCACTGTACCAGTTGCCCCCAAAAGTACCTATTTTTATACCAATTTCCTCCAAACTACCTAGAGCAAAATGTACCAGTTACCCTCATATGTAAATATATACGATTAAACTATATAGCCCGTAAACAAAACATAGTACATAATATTATATCTAATTTATTTGCTATTTTTTTTTTTGACAAATTATCACATTGAATATGCTGCTTTTCATTATAGCTATATATTTTTTATTATGAATTTTTTTCTATCATTTTATAATATTTTTTTGATGAAAAATTATAACATTGAATGTCACATAATAATTATAATATTTATTATTTTATTGACTATTGTCTACTGTATTCATATTATTTTGTTAGTAATTATTTTTTATCACAAAATACAATATTTTGTATATATTCCAAGCATATAATTTTTTTTCTATCATTTTGTACTATTTTGTACTATTTTAAATAATTTTATTTATTATTTGTATATTTACCTCCCCTATTTTACGGGCTTTATATTGTAATTGTGTATATAGTATATATTAACATGTAAGAGCAACTGCCAACTGGTATATTTTTAAAATCCCGATAACAGCCGTGGGGGGCAACTGGTCAACACCCTTTAATTACGAATCAAACTTTTTAGTCAAAATTTCAAATCATCAAAATATCAAAAATATAACATATTGACTTGTATATGACGTGTTCCAATTTATTTTATGGAGTTCGTACATTTCTTTGGAGTTTGAACTATTGTGGATTTCGGATTAGTTATTGAATTTTAAACATTTTGTTTGAGTTCAGTTCAGTACAGCTTTTTTTAAATTAGGTTCGACTTTCAAATTTGAACCGAACACCTAACGTTTGGTTTGATTTTTCAAACTTCAAACATTTTGACCCACCTCCAATTTCTACGGAATATAAAATTATGTGTTTCAATAGTTATTTTTTTGTAGAGACGGCGAGAAGAATGCGAGCGAAAAGCGAGAAGGGGGGAAATGGACCCCCGGCTGGAGTTCACGTTCCAATTACTCATCGACCACACAGGTCTGCCGAGAAATTCCGTCATGGACTATGTGTTCGAATCCAATATGGTATACATTCCTATTGAACATATTATGTTGATCATATACTAGTTGTAATATTGTATACCTATAAAACGTTCTGCGTGAAACTGTCAACAAATAAATGATGTCTGACAACTTTTCTTTATATATTTAAGTTGGACCAGATCAACGAGTTATTTTTGCCACATGGCAGATCGAAACTCATGTGGTTCTATCAAGACGTCGAAGTCGAAGATACGGAATCGTTTGAAATGACTGTAATGTAATACGCATAATAATTAAAACAATTAATTGACACAAACCGATATTTGTTAACTTCTCAGTTATCACATAATATTTATTTAAAGAACAAACTGCACGTAAATACACGGTTTAAAAATTTAACAAAATAATGTCTACACATTAAGGTATACATAATAAATATAAAATTTATCAATTTATTAAATTATATTGAAGTAGGCGTGTAGAATATGGGACATAATATTTGCATTAACGCCCAAGTGCATTTGAAAAACCAGTCGTGTATTTGTAGTGTAGGTATTCCCTTATTATTACGAATAAGTACTCTGTTTTTTTGTTGATGCATATAATCATAAGAAATTGTCTCTAGGTACGTCTCTAAGAATTTGTATTCATTCATATTATTTCAAATTAATTTTATAATTTATCATTATCATGGTTATTTGGTTGATCACAATTGGGGGCAGAAAGATAAGAACAAATTTTATTGATAATACTATAAAGAGGAATTAAAAGAATTAGATAGTTATATTCATTCAAAATTTACTACCGTCTACTGGATAATGCGAGAGAGGATTTCTATTCTGATCTCAGATGTAAATTAACAATAAAAAATAAATTATCTGACCTCGTGTATACAAACATCATATAGACCACCTACTGCCAGAGCGTCAGAATATGTAAAACTTGGCTATTTGATATTCTACTCTTAAATCTGTGGTGATAATAGGTTAAGAAAAGTCCCTCCTCAGGATTCGAAAAAATAATTAGCTAAAGAAAATTTTTTATATCATAAATTATTTATTAATTATAAATGTGTGATTAAAATTGAGATGAAAAGATAGAGTTTGAAGTATTCAATTTTTAAATAAAATACTTTTGGTGAAAGGGTAGTTCCCCCCTCCCACCACACTAGATATAGATTTAGGTACTTATTATTTACCACACACCTACATTTTTTAGCACCCTTGGTTTAAGCTGAAGTTTTTCATTGTTAAAATGATAATGGTTTCGCCGTCGTTTTCAGGTTCAGTTGAAGCCAACCAACAGTAGTAGAAACCTCCAACGGCGACTCAGCGTAGTGTCAAAGCCGAAAAAAAAGAAACTCTTCCTCACAGATGGATGGGAAGTCGGGCTGACAGGAATCTGCATCTACATCATCCGCCTGAACACCGCCAAACAGTTACCAGAAGAAGGGTTTCACAAAGATTTGATCTGTGGCACTCTGGACGCGGAGAAAAAGGGATTGGTCAAGAGCATTGCCAAAATCATTGAATACGTGTTTATACCGGCATTGGCCATACCACAAACCGGCGACGAACCTTCAGACGACCAACCAGACTGCCCGCTGATTAAAAGCCAATTGCTTCCTGAGCTAAGATCGTTCTGTAGTTGTTTGAAAGGTATAATTTGTAATGCAATTATTTCAATAATACATTTTTAATTTTCCTCAAAAAAAAAAAAAATAATATCATAGAATCATGCTATTGTCCACCTACGATGTAAGTAAACAATGATGAGTAGGTATTAGGTAATAAACAATTTATTATACTATTTAATTAACTTTTTGTTTTAAAAATTTAATTATTAACAATTAATAATATTGTTTACTCGATTTTATATTTCATTATTTCTTTAGTTAATATATTATTTTTACTCACATGATTTTATTTTATTTATACCATAAAATTTATTTTCCTTAAATCCTTGGATTTACTCAATATCTTTCATTCAGGTCTTAAATATAGAATGGTGTAGTTTCTTATTAATATTTTTTTATAATTTATAGTATGTGAAGAAGTTTGCGATCAACCAAACATTTTTGCTGATGGTATGAGTTTAATATCAAAAGTTCCGTCTTACAGGGAAGCCAAACATATTGCTACAAATCGGGATGAAATATTGATTTTAGAGAAACGAGTAACAAATTGGATACGGAAAATACGAGAAGTAAATTTGTATATGTATTTAAAAAAATTGATAATAATTATGATTTGGCATTAGATATTATTAGAAGACGAGAAATTAAAGTACGAAAGTGACACTAGTGGACCGCAAGATGAATTGGAGTTTTGGAAAAAACGTGGCGCACAATTTTCACAAATTGCTGCTAATCTCAGTTGGGAAGAGGTATACCATTACCATTATTAAGAGAATTTGTTTATATTTTTTATATTTTTATAAAAACATCTACCTAATCTAACCTTATTTAAGTTCAATTGATAAAATATTTAATTATTTAGGTAATAATGACTATTTGTTGCTTACAACTCTCGCGTTCTCGAATGGTTGACCGGTGGAGACGTACAGATAATCATTTAACACTATGCTACAACGAAGCAAAAGATAACTCAAAATACATTCAAGCGTTGGAAAAATGCTGTCATTCGCTGTACCTTGATAATCCAGTTAAAATGAGAAACTCGTTAGTTCGTATGCTTCAAACTGTACGTCTTATTCATGACGTGTCGATGTTCTATAATACTACAGAAAAAATATCGTCTCTTATGGTTAAAGTAATTACCTCCAATTCCATAACATAAACGTAACATAAATGTTCAATGTACTTAATCTAGATCACAAACCAAATGATTGAAAGCTGTAAACTACACATCACCAATAGAAATAAAGACACAATATGGTCTCAAGATAGAGCAGCTCTCACGACTAAATTAAATGAATGTATTACACTAAACAAATTATACCATAATACTTACGAAAGAGTGAAACATCACCACGGCGCCGGAAGACAGTTTAGTTTTTCTGAAAATTACGTATTTGGTAAATTCGATGCCTTTTGTGATAGATTAATCAAAATTTTAACGGTTTTCGATACAATTGATGATTACAATGGACTGTTTGAACGAAGAATGGAGGGCTTGATGTTTGGGGATGGTATGATAATAATATTACCTTAGTTGTTGTAGTTAAAAAACAAAATGTAATTAGTAAATAGTAAATTATAATTTTACAACATACTTCCTAACAAAACAATTTTATTATAGCATTAGACAATGCAGTGCGGACTTTTGAAGAAGCCAAATTAGTGGTGATGAACAAAAGTTACGATTATTTAGATCAAAAAAATAGAGAATTTGATCATGATTACACAACATTATTTGTTATGGTTCAAACTTTGAAAGATGAATTAGCATTCACGATAGAAACTAATTTTAATTCTGTCTGGGAGACGGGCCAAGGAATAAAATTCCTCGATAAATTTGAAAAAGTACTTAATGTTGTGTATTGTTTTGAATTGTAATTTCTTATCATTTGTTTAAAATAGATTGCTACAAAAATACCAGTGACAAGAATGGATATAAAATATAGTAGAGTATTGAAATATTGTGAAAGTCAAATAGATAGAACATTAAGATTATTTAAAAAACGAAAAGGCAATCCCCCAGTTCCTAGGAATTTCCCACCACTATCTGGTAATATTTCATATATCAAGTAGTGTGTTATAACTTATAAATAATAATCAAAACACTGCATGATTTGCATTAGGTCGTATTGTCTGGGTCAGGTCTTTACGACAACGTTTGAGTTATTTAATGGAAGAAGCAACCGATCATCCAGTGTTAAAAGTAATGCCAGAAATGACAGAAGTGCAAAAGAAATTTGCCACCATGTCAGTAGCTTTGCTGAACTACGAAGAAGAAATTAAAAATATTTGGATGAATCATAATGTTAATATTATCCATATCACATTATTGTTCAAAATTGTATATATTAAATATGTTTGTAGGTTAAAGTTATTGAATACTGTTTAGTGCAACCATTATTAAAGTTTAAGAATACTAATAATATGGTTTATGTTAACTTCGATTCAAGATTGAACTTACTTATACTAGAGTCAAGTTGTATGTTGAAAATGGAACTTAAAGTTCCGATTGTCACTAAGGCTTTATTTTTTAGAAAAGATCACTTTACACTAGTGTGTGGCACATTACAAGTACATATACAAAGGAAATATAAAGTAACAATTATTTTTATATGCTAATTATGTAATTTACTGACACCAACAGTGTATGTTGAACAAAATGAGAAAAGTAGCAAGCAGCATTAACCTTGATGTTAGACCACTTTTCGTCACACAGCTTGTATGGCTTCTGGATCTTTTGACGCCTGGCTTGCAAAAAATTGACTGGACAGATCCTGAGTGGAGAAATTTTGTTGAAAAAACCAACTCTGCAATAGATAAATTTCAAGTTTTGGTAACTAGGTAATTTATAAGAATTATATATTGTATAAAATGAACTATTACATAAATTTTTAAATCTTAATTTTAGAATCCATGATGTTTACAATAACAGAATACTTCAGGTACTCTCTTCGATGCAGTTAATTACACTTCATACTTTTCCAGAAGACGGATCTACTTGGACCGCTGAAGAATTTTTGGATAAAATAGATGAAACTTGTCGCCAAGCATCTTTGGTTTGTGATTGGCTTGTTTTGACCTAACAGTTATTTGATTCAATTATAATGTTATATCTGAATAGGAACTGAATCGAAAGAGTATTCTAGTTGAAGAAGCAGTTGAGGAAGTATTGTATCTCGTTCAGAAGGCTAATGAAAGTGTTACAATTCCAAAGCTAGAACAAGAACATAGCCTTAAAGTTAAAACTGGTAATACGTTATAATACGCTTCTTTAGATTCTTTTAATGGTATTAAATGGGAATGATTCTTGTAGATAAAACAGATGCGGATGTTACTAAACAGGAAGGAAAGTCGAGTGAAACTCAAACAGACTGGAGTACTGTATGTGAATTTTTTAATAACCCGTTTGTCTTGGCAGCATATGAGTTGCCACCAACTATTTATACCCTCGCAAATAGTGCTGTTAAAGAAATGAGACGATTCTATAGTCGCAAAGTTATAGATGTACTCATTAAAATAACAAGGCAGTCGATCGATGCGTTAAGAAAAAAGTTTTCTCAAGAATTTAGTAAGCCTATGAAATTGTGATCTTATAATATAAGGTCACAATACATATATACCTAATACCTAATACATATATCTAATATTATTATTTACACTAATATGAATTTATTGGTCTAAAATTTTAAACAATGTAATATCTTATCCAGGTGAAAATCCTATTTTTGAAGTTCACGCAATACTTATGATTCCGTCGATTGTGATTAGACCAGGTATAAACGAATTGCAAGATTTGATGATCCAAGCGGGAAAAATTATGGTAGGAGTGGCCAAAGGAGTCGGACAGTGGTCTGGTAATAAAAAAACAAAGGTAATAAGGATTATAAAGAACATAATAAAACACGAGCATCACAACAAAGACATGATATTTACTCGGGGTATACATATTTGGTATTGTTCTGTGTTGTCCACGTGTTTGTCTTCGTGTGCGCGTCTCGTTTGTTTTTCTTCCGGCAGGTGTTAGCAGGAAAACACTGGAATCAGTTAAAGAAAGACTGCAGCGAGCGTAGAGAAAAATTTTTTTCTAAAGTTGTTATTTCTGATATGGAACAGAGTGTACCAGCCTCCGTACCCACCATAGAAGATGCAAGAGCCAAACGTCGAAGGTTGTATAAATTGGCGTCCGAGAGAAAACCACCATTTCCAGTAATGCACAGAAATTTCTATTCACATGTCACTGAAAATAAAGAAATCATCAAGGCCCTTTCGTTACTTTCTATATGCGTGCAACCGTTAAAACCAGTAACATTCTATAAACTTATCATGATGAACATTAAATTACATTATTCATTCTAATCCATATATTTAGATGCTGTCCGACTTCTTGAACCTTTGGGTGCCATACAAGATTTTGTGGAATAATGACCTATCAGAAAGACGAGACCTGTCAACAGTTTCACTTTTGGATTCAGAAGCATATCTCCAAAAACACCATGAACTCTTGGAACGTTTAAAAGTAAAGCCAGATACTTATGAATTTGGATCTTGTGTCTTAGTATCTGTTGGTGAGTATAACTGATGAGAGTATCAAAATACTTAATACTTGTTCAAATAAAAATGTATACAATTTTACAGAAAAATTAAAATATGGCTTAACCATTGAGGTTAAATCATGCAATCGTCGAATAGGTCAGTTGTTACGCAAAAAATACCACCGTGAAATGGATTACGTATATGCCGTGATGAATGAAATGGAAAGAAAGTTGGAACGACCTATTAGAGATTTAGATGATATTAGAATGGTCATAGAAACATTAAAAAAAATTAGAGAAAATGAAGTGGATATGGACCTTAAAATAGAACCGATCGAGGAAGCATTTAATGTATTAACACGATATGATCTACCGGTAGATAGGGAAGATTTAGAGTTGGTTGATAACGTTAGATATTGTTGGCAACGAGTTCTAACACGTGCTATGGATATGAATATATATTTATTAGATTCACAACCTCAACTTCAAACAGAATTAGCTGAGAATCTAAAACATTTTAAATTAGATTGTGTACAGTATTGTCACGAGTACAGAACACTGGGACCAATGATGCCCGGTCTTTCACCTAGAGAAGCTTCGGATAGACTTATTATGTTTCAAGTAAATATATTATTTTATTTACCTATTACAATTATTTTTTTATATTGGTGTACTTTTAAATGTTAACAACAAATAATAATAAATCTTACAGAATCGTTTTGATGGCATGTGGCGTCGTTTACAATCTTATCAAAGTGGGGAAGAATTATTTGGTTTAGAAACTACAGAATATCCAGAGCTAGTCCAAATACGTAAGGAACTGAATCTTCTACAAAAGTTGTACAAACTTTATAACGATGTGATAGACCGGGTTAGCAGTTACTATGATATTCCTTGGGGAGACGTCAATATAGAGCAGATAAATAATGAACTAATGGAATTCCAAAATAGATGTCGTAAATTACCTAAAGGATTAAAAGAATGGCCAGCTTTTCATGCATTAAAAAGGACTATTGACGATTTTAATGATATGTGTCCCTTGTTAGAACTTATGGCGAATAAAGCTATGAAGCAAAGACATTGGCAGAGAATAATGCAAATTACTGGTTACAACTTTGAATTAGAAAGTGAAGGATTTTGTTTGAAGAATATACTAGAAGCGCCTCTATTGAAACATAAAGAGGACATAGAAGACATATGTATATCAGCTATGAAAGAGAAAGATATCGAAGCGAAATTAAGACAAGTCACTAATGAGTGGTCCGTACAAGAGTTAACCTTTTTAACATTTAATAATCGAGGAGAATTATTACTTCGAGGTGACACGACAGCAGAAACTATTTGTCAACTGGAAGATAGCTTAATGATTTTAGGATCACTTATGTCAAATAGGTAAAAACTACAATTTTTTTTATACATAATATTATGTTAATTAATAATTCAACAATTTAGGTACAACGCACCATTCCGAAAACAAATACAACAATGGGTATATGATTTATCTAATACAAATGAAATTTTGGAACGTTGGCTGTTAGTTCAAAATATGTGGGTGTACTTGGAAGCTGTATTTGTGGGTGGTGATATAGCAAAACAGCTTCCTAAAGAAGCAAAGAGGTTATAATAAATATATTTATTGATTCGTGTAACTATTGAAAAATCTAAAAACTTATCATAGGTATGTATATTTTATTGGATTAGATTTAGTAAAATAGACAAGTCATGGCAAAAAATTATGCAACGTGCACATGAAACACCAAGTGTAGTTATTTGTTGTGTCGGAGATGACATGCTGAAACAACTTCTACCTCATTTACAAGAACAACTTGAGTTGTGTCAAAAATCTTTGAGCGGGTAAGTTTTTAGAATATTGTATAATGTATAAATAAAAATAGTATAAAAAATATGTTTTATTGATTTACAGTTATTTAGAGAGAAAACGAACAATGTTTCCTAGATTCTTTTTTGTTTCGGATCCTGCTCTATTAGAAATTTTAGGACAAGCTTCAGATTCGCATACAATCCAAAATCATCTACTATCGATATTCGATAATACTAAAGCTGTGAAATTTCACGAAATCGAATATAATAAAATGACAGCGATTATTTCAACGGAAGGAGAGACTATCCCACTTGAGAGAGCTGTCAGAGCTGAGGGCAGTGTAGAGACCTGGTTGACTAGCTTATTGCAGACATCTCAGCAAACGATCCATTCGATTATTCGATCATCAAATCACCAGATAAACGATAATAATTTTATTTTATTAGCGTTTTTGGAAAAAATGCCCGCCCAGGTAGTACAAACTACATAAATTCAATGACATGAAATGTTAATTGAACTAAATCGACAACTGTTGAACTTTGTTTTTATATATGTTTAATATATTGGATGAATTAAATTAACCAACAGATTGGAATATTGGGAATTCAAATGATTTGGACCAGAGATTCTGAAGTGGCATTAATTCACGCACGAACGGATAGAAAGCAGATGCACGATACCAATAATCGATTTTTAGAATTGCTCAATACGTTGATCGATCAAACGACTAGAGATTTAACGCGTATTGAAAGAATCAAGTTCGAAACATTAATTACAATACATGTTCATCAGAGAGATATTTTTGATATTTTGGTAATGATTTCAGATTTGTGGCGTTGTAGGTTTTAAATTTACAGCCTCTATTTTTAAAGATATTAATTGTACTAATGATAATTTATATTTTTATCATGTCATATGGTATGATAATCTACATAATTGTTTTCTAAAACTATCTCATATATTATATTATTTTTGAAATTCGACTATGTATTCTCAATATTTTATGAAAATCTTATGAAGAACCATGAATTACATTTTTAAGAGGGCGTATCACAGGCATTTGTCGTCTCCGTCTTAGAAGTGAGTAACATAACAAATTTAATCTCTACAGAACACGTTTAGCTTCGTTTGTTTAAAAACTAGAGTAAATCGACCTATTATGAAAATGATGATATAAGAACATTATCTGCGTTTTTTACAATAACTTAGTTTTTAAATGAGTTCTGAGTATTTTTAATTTACGCTATATTGTAAACGCAAAACTAGTTAAAAATGTGAACTATCGTAAAAACCGCACATACTAACACAGATCACGTTCTTACCACCAAGTTTCATAATAGGTCGATTCACTCTAATTTTAAAGCTAACGAAACTAGACGTGAACTGCTGAGCGTATATGTATATTTGCAATGTTACTCACTTATAAGACGGAAACAACAAATTACCTTGTTACGTCCACATAAATATCTCAAAAGACACAAAATATTAAAAAAAATTATAACCTGTCTGAAATAATATGGTATATAAGTATTTGGTGAAAATTTTAATTATGTTCTTTTTTGAATTATCCATAAAAAAAAACCAAATCAATTTTATCAAAAATAGGTTACGTATTATGTAAATATTCCCATTTTTCCCTATTTTATTTTTTATTTTTCCTGGTTATTTTGAAAAATACTGAGATATTTATTATTTTATTATTGTCATTAATTTAATCTCCAAAGTACAAAGAACATAAAATTTGTTAAAAATATTATAGTTAATATTTAAGGGGTATTTTTTGTTATAAAAAGTGTCTTTAGTTCAACACACATACATCATTATAAAATCATTTATTTATCGATAAATGTCAGATCTCTGCACTAAGAATCTTAATACAAAATAGGAACTGGAGGTTATTTTTGGTATACCTAATCTGCAGTGAATCACAACTATTTAGGACTATCGATATCTGTAAAATGGTTTTAAATAACTTTTAGTGGGATATTATTGAAGATTTAAAATTCTTAATAATACTTTGTGTATTACCTAGTGTCGACTCAATGTACGTTCTGTTAATGACTTTGAATGGCTGAAGCAATGTCGATTCTATTTTAAAGAAGACTTGGATAAGACTTGGATTTCTATAACTGACGTTAATTTTAATTACCAAAATGAGTACTTAGGATGTACAGAACGTCTTGTTATCACCCCACTTACAGATAGGTAATTGTTTTATGTTATACATATGAATGTATAAACACGCATGTTTACAAATTATGAAACCAATTTTTATTCCATATTGTTATACTTAGGTGTTACATTACACTTGCTCAAGCACTAGCGATGAGTATGGGCAGTTCACCTTGTGGACCAGCTGGTACTGGAAAAACGGAAACTGTCAAAGACATGGCAAAAACTTTGGCCAAATATGTGGTGGTTTTTAATTGCTCTGATCAGATGGACTATCGAGGCTTAGGAAGAATTTATAAAGGCCT
The DNA here is from genome assembly GCA_016617965.1 of Macrosiphum rosae. Classification (NCBI taxonomy): domain Eukaryota; kingdom Metazoa; phylum Arthropoda; class Insecta; order Hemiptera; family Aphididae; genus Macrosiphum; species Macrosiphum rosae. The sequence goes on along the minus strand of WHPZ01573913.1, from coordinate 5,767 downwards.
AGCGCAATCGGGAACATGGGGGTGTTTCGATGAATTCAACCGTATTGAGCTACCTGTGTTGTCGGTTGCAGCACAGCAAATAGCGGTTGTGTTGTCAGCAAAAAAAGAAAAGAAAAAACAGTTTACGTTTACTGACGGAGATCTGATAGACCTTTGTCCGGAATTCGGAATATTTATTACAATGGTAAACATAGGTGATGTTATAGTCGTACTTTAGTTAATGTCAACTTATTTTTTTCTTTGTAGAATCCCGGTTATGCTGGCCGTAAAGAACTACCAGAAAATTTAAAAATTCAATTCCGCACAGTGGCTATGATGGTTCCAGACAGGCAAATCATTATCAGGGTTAAATTAGCTAGTTGTGGGTTTTTAGAAAACATTACGCTTGCTCGTAAATTTTATACATTATACAAACTTTGCGAAGAACAATTAACAAAACAAGTCCATTATGATTTTGGGCTGAGAAATATTTTGTCAGTGTTAAGAACTCTAGGTGCTGCGAAACGAGTCAATAGCAAAGATTCAGAAAGTACGATTGTTATGAGAGTATTGCGTGATATGAACTTATCAAAGCTTATAGGTAAATTATTATTAGTTTAGTATATATTTTTTCGTTGTTCAAACAGTTTTTTGAAATTTTCTGCCTCGTGAATTTAATAGATGAGGACGAACCACTCTTTCTGTCATTAGTCACTGATTTATTTCCGAATCAGATATTAGAAAAAACGGCATATCCTGAATTGGAAGAAGCAATTGAAAGCCAAGTGGAAGCAGATGGTTTAATTTATCATTCTCCATGGGTTTTAAAGTTGATACAAGTAAATATCATATAATAGTGAATATTAACATTATTATTACATACATTTGTAAAATAAAATATATAATGTCCACTGATTGTTATTTTCAGTTGTACGAAACACAAAGAGTCAGACATGGAATAATGACTTTAGGCCCTACTGGATCTGGTAAAACCTGTTGTATCCAGATTCTTATGAAATCTTTAACAATTTGCGGCGAAAATCATAGGTACAAATTTAAAATTTAATGCCAAAGATCTATAGTTTTATTTTATCTGTTTGACATTCTAGGGAAATGAGAATGAACCCAAAAGCAATTACTGCAGCACAAATGTTCGGCCGCCTAGACGTGGCCACTAATGACTGGACTGATGGTATATTTTCTGCATTATGGAGAAAAACGCTTAAATTAAAAAAAGGTGAACACGTATGGTTAGTCCTTGATGGACCAGTGGATAGTATATGGATTGAAAATTTGAACTCAGTATTGGATGATAATAAAACATTGACATTGGCTAATGGAGATAGGCTTCCTATGGCTCCATGCTGTAAAATTATATTCGAGCCTCATAACATTGATAATGCTTCACCGGCAACCGTATCACGTAATGGTATGGTATACATGAGTTCGTCTGGATTAGATTGGAATCCAGTTTTAGCAGCCTGGCTAAAGAAAAGGAATAAAAGGGAATCAAAATTATTCAGGCGATTGTTTGAAAATACTTTTTCAATTATATACACATGGGCCTCTCAAAATTTGAATATGACTATGAAAGTCTTACAGTGCAATACTATTCAGCAGGTATTTTTAAGCGATATTCTATGTTTTATTTTATTATAACTTATAAGAGTCTCAAATATAACTTTAGATGCTAGTTTTGTTACAAGGGTTAATACCCAAGAAACCAGAAGAAGAGGAAGGGAAAGAAGAAGTAGAAGAAGAAGAAGAGGAAATCGAAGATCACGATACTAATTCTTCTGAAGAAGGCGATGGCGTGGAAGGCACAGACAACCACTATCTAAAACCAGATAATTTATTGTAAATTTAACACCTAACCCTTTTTTCATAAAAGATCATGTTAAGTATTTATTTGAAATTTTATTTTAAGACCAAGTAAAATACACTTACAACGTTTGTATACTTTTTCATTGGTGTGGGGACTAGGAGCTTTATTGGAAACATCAGATAGACATAAATTCCATAGTTACCTAAATGAAAATTTTGGTCAAAGCCTTGATTTTCCTAAGCTAGTCGATCAGCCTGATGCTACTATATTTGATTTTTTCGTAACTGAAGAAGGTATAGTAATATAGTAAGTGTTTTTAATTTTGTCAACTCAAATTTAAATCAGTTTTATGCATGTTAAATTAGGAGAATGGGAACACTGGAATGTTGCTATGTCTTCTGCTACTCCATCAGAATCTTCTAGTTCTGATTACAGTCAAGTATTGGTTCCTATTTTAGAAAGTGTTCGTATCACATATTTGATAAATATCATAGCTACACAAGATCATCCGGTTTTATTGATTGGAGAACAGGGATCAGGAAAAACTGTTATGATGAAATCATACATGAGATCTGCTAAACCAGAGCTTTACTTAAATAGATCGTTTAATTTTTCATCTGCAACTAGCCCTTTTCAATTTCAAGTAAATTTAGTTAAAATTTATAAATGGTAATTTTACACCTTAATTTTACTCATAATTTATTTTTTTATTTTAGAAAACTATTGAAAGTTATGTAGAGAAAAGATTAGGAAACACATTTGGGCCACCAGGAGGTCTTAAGATGAAGGTGTTCATAGATGACATAAATTTGCCGGAAGTTAATGAATGGGGTGATCAAATTACAAATGAGATTGTTCGACAGACAATGGACATGAAAGGATTTTATAGTTTAGAAAAACCTGGTGAATTCTATACTCTGAATGATATTCTATTTGTCGGTGCTATGGTACATCCCGGTACGTATTTAGTAAATTACTAGTCATTCAATTTTTAAATTGTGTATTATATTTTATGAAATAAGGTGGAGGACGGAATGATATACCGTCAAGATTAAAACGCCAATTCTGTATATTTAACTGTACTATGCCATCAGATGCTTCAATCGATAAGATCTTTCGAGTAGTTGGTGAAACGCACTATAATGCAAAACGTGGATTTTCAGTAGAAATACGAAACTTAGTTAAGAAACTAACTCCCATAACTAGAGAACTTTGGCATAGCACAAGGGTAATATATTTTTATTTAAAGATTAAAAAAAAAACAAAATAATGCCATAATCCAACCCTTAGTTTCAATATTAGCTTAGGTATTTGATAGTTAGTTGTTAAATTTATTTTTATCGGATATTTCAAATCAATCATCAAAACGTGTTAATGACAAATAATTGGGTTAAATATAGTATTTTTTAACATCAATAAATTATAATTAAAATTATATTATTTTAGTTCATAGTTAAAAAAATTATTTTTAATTATAGATGACTTTGTTGCCAACACCAGCTAAATTCCACTATGTTTTTAGCTTAAGAGATTTGTCTAGGATCTGGCAAGGAATGGTTGGAACATTGAGTACTGTTATTGATTCTGCAAAAATATTAATAATGTTATGGAGGCATGAGACTACTAGAGTATTCTCTGACAGGTTTGTTTGATAGAAGTAATAATCATTTTTAAACAGTTAAAGAAAAAAATATAAAATTGACAGTGTGATAACAATAATATTAATATGTTCAATTATAATAGATTTACAACGTTGTCTGACAAACATTGGTTCGATCAAGAGCTGAACAAAGTTGTTGAATCGAGATTAGGCACTCAATATATAGCCATGTTGGATGCAGATCCTCCATTTGTTGATTTCATGAGGTAAGTACTTTTTATTTTGCACAATTTCAGTTTAAATATAATTTTAAAATAATATTTAAGAGATGCTCCAGAGCCAACCGGAGAAGAAGGTGAAGAAGCTGACATGGAACTTCCCAAGGTGTACGAGCCTGTTATGGAAGAAGCTCAACTGAGAGAACGATTAGAAATGTTTTTATCTCAATTTAATGAAATGGTTCGAGGTGTTGGAATGGACCTAGTATTTTTTCCGGATGCTATCCTTCATTTAGTTAAGGTCAGTTGTAATTAACTATTTTATAAGTAAAATTATAAAAACTATTATTATTTTGTTTTTTTGTAGATTTCAAGAGTTATACGACATCCGCGTGGAAATGTAATGTTAGTAGGCGTTGGTGGTTCTGGTAAACAATCTTTAACAAGGTTGGCTTCTTTTATAGCTGGCTATAAGACGTTTCAAATAGCTTTAACTAGGTTTGACTCGATCATTAAATTAATTTTTTGAATTTTATATGAAATATGAATGTATTTTTGTTTATAGATCCTATAATATAACAAATTTTTTGGAGGATCTCAAACTGTTATACAGAACATGTGGTGTTCAAGCAAAAGGTACAACATTTATTTTTACTGATTTGGATATTAAGGAAGAAGGTTTCTTGGAGTACTTGAATAACATTCTATCGTCTGGTAACAATTTGTTAAATATGATTTAATTTCTCATTTAAATACATGTTATACATTTATTTTTAGGTGGAATTACCAATCTATTTACGAAAGATGAACAATCTGAAATTATATCAGAATTAACTCCTATTATGAAACGAGAAAACTCAAAAAGAAGTTTGAATCATGAAATTATTATGGATTACTTTTTAACAAGAACTTGTCAAAACCTTCATGTTGTGTTTTGTTTTTCCCCTGTAATTATTTGTATATGTCTTATTAATAATTACATTTTATAATTTAATCAAAAATAATATATGCTTAGGTAGGAGAAAAATTTCGAAATCGAGCTCTTAGGTTCCCAGCATTAGTATCAGGATGTACCATAGACTGGTTCCAGCCATGGCCCAAGGATGCTCTCATCCAAGTAGCGGAACATTTTTTGGTTGACTTTGATATTGAATGCACGGTTGAAGTTAAACAAGAATTAGTTGGAGCAATGGGCACGATTCAAGATATAGTTGATCATACTTCAAGTGATTATTATCAACGATTTCGTCGAGCTACTCATGTCACACCAAAATCATACTTAAACTTTATTGGTGGATATAAAAGTATATATCATCAAAAACAAAAAGAATTAGGAGAAGGAGCTCACCGCATGGACACAGGTTTGGCAAAACTGGAAGAGGCTTCTATTTCCGTAGAATTACTGAAGAAAGACTTAGATGATATGGAACAAGAATTAGCAAATGCTTCTCAGAAAGCAGAAACTGTAAGTAAATAAAAATATAAACATTCAGTAAAATTTTCATGTATCTACAGTTATTCATTTTTGATTAACATTAAAATAACAAAACCGCTACTTGAGAAATCGAGTGAATATCAAATATTGTAAAAATATGAAATTCAAACACTTATAAAAATTTAATTTGATTTGCTCGTAGACTTTTTTTTTATAGAGGTAGACAAACTTATGAAGAATCTTGTGTTACATTTTCTAATATTAAATTTAAAAAGAAAAATTTTTATGAATTCTCAACTCAAAATAATTTGCTAATTTTCGTGATTTTTCAGTATTTTGTAAAAATTTGAACTTTAAATGCTTATAAAAAAAAAACTGTGACTAAGGAATTTTAATGTATTAAATGTTCAAGCTTTTTTATCAAATAAATAAAGTTGTATAGACATTCATAGAAAAAAAAAGGTGCTCTGCTGTACAGTAGATTACAAGTGGGTCACTGTATAATGGATGGTATTAAATTTGAATTAAAAGATATATTATCATTGTATAAGAAAAACGATTCTGAGTGGAGACGGTATGTCAGTCTAGGTAAAAGACATATTAAATACTTATCTATGGTATTAAAAAAAATTGACCTATAATGAATTCCAAATTAATCATATCACAATATCCATTAGGTACTTATAACGCGTTATACATCAACAACAAAC
>WHPZ01573912.1:0-16934 GCA_016617965.1 Macrosiphum rosae | reverse complement strand
TAGTTAATTTTGTTACCAAAAAATTTAAAAATACATAAGCGCAGTTTATTTTTATAGTCATTTTAAGTTCAAATTTGGACGAAATTACATAAAAAACCTAGAATAACTATTTTCGTTATTTTGTTGTGATTGTATAATATTATTCGTGGGTAATTGAAACTTCTAAAGTACACTATTATATATCTATGTAGAATCAGGGTTTGTTGTTGATGTATAACGCGTTATAAGTACCTAATGGATATTGTGATATGATTAATTTGGAATTCATTATAGGTCAATTTTTTTTAATACCATAGATAAGTATTTAATATGTCTTTTACCTAGACTGACATACCGTCTCCACTCAGAATCGTTTTTCTTATACAATGATAATATATCTTTTAATTCAAATTTAATACCATCCATTATACAGTGACCCACTTGTAATCTACTGTACAGCAGAGCACCTTTTTTTTTCTATGAATGTCTATACAACTTTATTTATTTGATAAAAAAGCTTGAACATTTAATACATTAAAATTCCTTAGTCACAGTTTTTTTTTTATAAGCATTTAAAGTTCAAATTTTTACAAAATACTGAAAAATCACGAAAATTAGCAAATTATTTTGAGTTGAGAATTCATAAAAATTTTTCTTTTTAAATTTAATATTAGAAAATGTAACACAAGATTCTTCATAAGTTTGTCTACCTCTATAAAAAAAAAGTCTACGAGCAAATCAAATTAAATTTTTATAAGTGTTTGAATTTCATATTTTTACAATATTTGATATTCACTCGATTTCTCAAGTAGCGGTTTTGTTATTTTAATGTTAATCAAAAATGAATAACTGTAGATACATGAAAATTTTACTGAATGTTTATATTTTTATTTACTTACAGTTTCTGCTTTCTGAGAAGCATTTGCTAATTCTTGTTCCATATCATCTAAGTCTTTCTTCAGTAATTCTACGGAAATAGAAGCCTCTTCCAGTTTTGCCAAACCTGTGTCCATGCGGTGAGCTCCTTCTCCTAATTCTTTTTGTTTTTGATGATATATACTTTTATATCCACCAATAAAGTTTAAGTATGATTTTGGTGTGACATGAGTAGCTCGACGAAATCGTTGATAATAATCACTTGAAGTATGATCAACTATATCTTGAATCGTGCCCATTGCTCCAACTAATTCTTGTTTAACTTCAACCGTGCATTCAATATCAAAGTCAACCAAAAAATGTTCCGCTACTTGGATGAGAGCATCCTTGGGCCATGGCTGGAACCAGTCTATGGTACATCCTGATACTAATGCTGGGAACCTAAGAGCTCGATTTCGAAATTTTTCTCCTACCTAAGCATATATTATTTTTGATTAAATTATAAAATGTAATTATTAATAAGACATATACAAATAATTACAGGGGAAAAACAAAACACAACATGAAGGTTTTGACAAGTTCTTGTTAAAAAGTAATCCATAATAATTTCATGATTCAAACTTCTTTTTGAGTTTTCTCGTTTCATAATAGGAGTTAATTCTGATATAATTTCAGATTGTTCATCTTTCGTAAATAGATTGGTAATTCCACCTAAAAATAAATGTATAACATGTATTTAAATGAGAAATTAAATCATATTTAACAAATTGTTACCAGACGATAGAATGTTATTCAAGTACTCCAAGAAACCTTCTTCCTTAATATCCAAATCAGTAAAAATAAATGTTGTACCTTTTGCTTGAACACCACATGTTCTGTATAACAGTTTGAGATCCTCCAAAAAATTTGTTATATTATAGGATCTATAAACAAAAATACATTCATATTTCATATAAAATTCAAAAAATTAATTTAATGATCGAGTCAAACCTAGTTAAAGCTATTTGAAACGTCTTATAGCCAGCTATAAAAGAAGCCAACCTTGTTAAAGATTGTTTACCAGAACCACCAACGCCTACTAACATTACATTTCCACGCGGATGTCGTATAACTCTTGAAATCTACAAAAAAACAAAATAATAATAGTTTTTATAATTTTACTTATAAAATAGTTAATTACAACTGACCTTAACTAAATGAAGGATAGCATCCGGAAAAAATACTAGGTCCATTCCAACACCTCGAACCATTTCATTAAATTGAGATAAAAACATTTCTAATCGTTCTCTCAGTTGAGCTTCTTCCATAACAGGCTCGTACACCTTGGGAAGTTCCATGTCAGCTTCTTCACCTTCTTCTCCGGTTGGCTCTGGAGCATCTCTTAAATATTATTTTAAAATTATATTTAAACTGAAATTGTGCAAAATAAAAAGTACTTACCTCATGAAATCAACAAATGGAGGATCTGCATCCAACATGGCTATATATTGAGTGCCTAATCTCGATTCAACAACTTTGTTCAGCTCTTGATCGAACCAATGTTTGTCAGACAACGTTGTAAATCTATTATAATTGAACATATTAATATTATTGTTATCACACTGTCAATTTTATATTTTTTTCTTTAACTGTTTAAAAATGATTATTACTTCTATCAAACAAACCTGTCAGAGAATACTCTAGTAGTCTCATGCCTCCATAACATTATTAATATTTTTGCAGAATCAATAACAGTACTCAATGTTCCAACCATTCCTTGCCAGATCCTAGACAAATCTCTTAAGCTAAAAACATAGTGGAATTTAGCTGGTGTTGGCAACAAAGTCATCTATAATTAAAAATAATTTTTTTAACTATGAACTAAAATAATATAATTTTAATTATAATTTATTGATGTTAAAAAATACTATATTTAACCCAATTATTTGTCATTAACACGTTTTGATGATTGATTTGAAATATCCGATAAAAATAAATTTAACAACTAACTATCAAATACCTAAGCTAATATTGAAACTAAGGGTTGGATTATGGCATTATTTTGTTTTTTTTTTAATCTTTAAATAAAAATATATTACCCTTGTGCTATGCCAAAGTTCTCTAGTTATGGGAGTTAGTTTCTTAACTAAGTTTCGTATTTCTACTGAAAATCCACGTTTTGCATTATAGTGCGTTTCACCAACTACTCGAAAGATCTTATCGATTGAAGCATCTGATGGCATAGTACAGTTAAATATACAGAATTGGCGTTTTAATCTTGACGGTATATCATTCCGTCCTCCACCTTATTTCATAAAATATAATACACAATTTAAAAATTGAATGACTAGTAATTTACTAAATACGTACCGGGATGTACCATAGCACCGACAAATAGAATATCATTCAGAGTATAGAATTCACCAGGTTTTTCTAAACTATAAAATCCTTTCATGTCCATTGTCTGTCGAACAATCTCATTTGTAATTTGATCACCCCATTCATTAACTTCCGGCAAATTTATGTCATCTATGAACACCTTCATCTTAAGACCTCCTGGTGGCCCAAATGTGTTTCCTAATCTTTTCTCTACATAACTTTCAATAGTTTTCTAAAATAAAAAAATAAATTATGAGTAAAATTAAGGTGTAAAATTACCATTTATAAATTTTAACTAAATTTACTTGAAATTGAAAAGGGCTAGTTGCAGATGAAAAATTAAACGATCTATTTAAGTAAAGCTCTGGTTTAGCAGATCTCATGTATGATTTCATCATAACAGTTTTTCCTGATCCCTGTTCTCCAATCAATAAAACCGGATGATCTTGTGTAGCTATGATATTTATCAAATATGTGATACGAACACTTTCTAAAATAGGAACCAATACTTGACTGTAATCAGAACTAGAAGATTCTGATGGAGTAGCAGAAGACATAGCAACATTCCAGTGTTCCCATTCTCCTAATTTAACATGCATAAAACTGATTTAAATTTGAGTTGACAAAATTAAAAACACTTACTATATTACTATACCTTCTTCAGTTACGAAAAAATCAAATATAGTAGCATCAGGCTGATCGACTAGCTTAGGAAAATCAAGGCTTTGACCAAAATTTTCATTTAGGTAACTATGGAATTTATGTCTATCTGATGTTTCCAATAAAGCTCCTAGTCCCCACACCAATGAAAAAGTATACAAACGTTGTAAGTGTATTTTACTTGGTCTTAAAATAAAATTTCAAATAAATACTTAACATGATCTTTTATGAAAAAAGGGTTAGGTGTTAAATTTACAATAAATTATCTGGTTTTAGATAGTGGTTGTCTGTGCCTTCCACGCCATCGCCTTCTTCAGAAGAATTAGTATCGTGATCTTCGATTTCCTCTTCTTCTTCTTCTACTTCTTCTTTCCCTTCCTCTTCTTCTGGTTTCTTGGGTATTAACCCTTGTAACAAAACTAGCATCTAAAGTTATATTTGAGACTCTTATAAGTTATAATAAAATAAAACATAGAATATCGCTTAAAAATACCTGCTGAATAGTATTGCACTGTAAGACTTTCATAGTCATATTCAAATTTTGAGAGGCCCATGTGTATATAATTGAAAAAGTATTTTCAAACAATCGCCTGAATAATTTTGATTCCCTTTTATTCCTTTTCTTTAGCCAGGCTGCTAAAACTGGATTCCAATCTAATCCAGACGAACTCATGTATACCATACCATTACGTGATACGGTTGCCGGTGAAGCATTATCAATGTTATGAGGCTCGAATATAATTTTACAGCATGGAGCCATAGGAAGCCTATCTCCATTAGCCAATGTCAATGTTTTATTATCATCCAATACTGAGTTCAAATTTTCAATCCATATACTATCCACTGGTCCATCAAGGACTAACCATACGTGTTCACCTTTTTTTAATTTAAGCGTTTTTCTCCATAATGCAGAAAATATACCATCAGTCCAGTCATTAGTGGCCACGTCTAGGCGGCCGAACATTTGTGCTGCAGTAATTGCTTTTGGGTTCATTCTCATTTCCCTAGAATGTCAAACAGATAAAATAAAACTATAGATCTTTGGCATTAAATTTTAAATTTGTACCTATGATTTTCGCCGCAAATTGTTAAAGATTTCATAAGAATCTGGATACAACAGGTTTTACCAGATCCAGTAGGGCCTAAAGTCATTATTCCATGTCTGACTCTTTGTGTTTCGTACAACTGAAAATAACAATCAGTGGACATTATATATTTTATTTTACAAATGTATGTAATAATAATGTTAATATTCACTATTATATGATATTTACTTGTATCAACTTTAAAACCCATGGAGAATGATAAATTAAACCATCTGCTTCCACTTGGCTTTCAATTGCTTCTTCCAATTCAGGATATGCCGTTTTTTCTAATATCTGATTCGGAAATAAATCAGTGACTAATGACAGAAAGAGTGGTTCGTCCTCATCTATTAAATTCACGAGGCAGAAAATTTCAAAAAACTGTTTGAACAACGAAAAAATATATACTAAACTAATAATAATTTACCTATAAGCTTTGATAAGTTCATATCACGCAATACTCTCATAACAATCGTACTTTCTGAATCTTTGCTATTGACTCGTTTCGCAGCACCTAGAGTTCTTAACACTGACAAAATATTTCTCAGCCCAAAATCATAATGGACTTGTTTTGTTAATTGTTCTTCGCAAAGTTTGTATAATGTATAAAATTTACGAGCAAGCGTAATGTTTTCTAAAAACCCACAACTAGCTAATTTAACCCTGATAATGATTTGCCTGTCTGGAACCATCATAGCCACTGTGCGGAATTGAATTTTTAAATTTTCTGGTAGTTCTTTACGGCCAGCATAACCGGGATTCTACAAAGAAAAAAATAAGTTGACATTAACTAAAGTACGACTATAACATCACCTATGTTTACCATTGTAATAAATATTCCGAATTCCGGACAAAGGTCTATCAGATCTCCGTCAGTAAACGTAAACTGTTTTTTCTTTTCTTTTTTTGCTGACAACACAACCGCTATTTGCTGTGCTGCAACCGACAACACAGGTAGCTCAATACGGTTGAATTCATCGAAACACCCCCATGTTCCCGATTGCGCTAGGCCTTTATAAATTCTTCCTAAGCCTCGATAGTCCATCTGATCAGAGCAATTAAAAACCACCACATATTTGGCCAAAGTTTTTGCCATGTCTTTGACAGTTTCCGTTTTTCCAGTACCAGCTGGTCCACAAGGTGAACTGCCCATACTCATCGCTAGTGCTTGAGCAAGTGTAATGTAACACCTAAGTATAACAATATGGAATAAAAATTGGTTTCATAATTTGTAAACATGCGTGTTTATACATTCATATGTATAACATAAAACAATTACCTATCTGTAAGTGGGGTGATAACAAGACGTTCTGTACATCCTAAGTACTCATTTTGGTAATTAAAATTAACGTCAGTTATAGAAATCCAAGTCTTATCCAAGTCTTCTTTAAAATAGAATCGACATTGCTTCAGCCATTCAAAGTCATTAACAGAACGTACATTGAGTCGACACTAGGTAATACACAAAGTATTATTAAGAATTTTAAATCTTCAATAATATCCCACTAAAAGTTATTTAAAACCATTTTACAGATATCGATAGTCCTAAATAGTTGTGATTCACTGCAGATTAGGTATACCAAAAATAACCTCCAGTTCCTATTTTGTATTAAGATTCTTAGTGCAGAGATCTGACATTTATCGATAAATAAATGATTTTATAATGATGTATGTGTGTTGAACTAAAGACACTTTTTATAACAAAAAATACCCCTTAAATATTAACTATAATATTTTTAACAAATTTTATGTTCTTTGTACTTTGGAGATTAAATTAATGACAATAATAAAATAATAAATATCTCAGTATTTTTCAAAATAACCAGGAAAAATAAAAAATAAAATAGGGAAAAATGGGAATATTTACATAATACGTAACCTATTTTTGATAAAATTGATTTGGTTTTTTTTTATGGATAATTCAAAAAAGAACATAATTAAAATTTTCACCAAATACTTATATACCATATTATTTCAGACAGGTTATAATTTTTTTTAATATTTTGTGTCTTTTGAGATATTTATGTGGACGTAACAAGGTAATTTGTTGTTTCCGTCTTATAAGTGAGTAACATTGCAAATATACATATACGCTCAGCAGTTCACGTCTAGTTTCGTTAGCTTTAAAATTAGAGTGAATCGACCTATTATGAAACTTGGTGGTAAGAACGTGATCTGTGTTAGTATGTGCGGTTTTTACGATAGTTCACATTTTTAACTAGTTTTGCGTTTACAATATAGCGTAAATTAAAAATACTCAGAACTCATTTAAAAACTAAGTTATTGTAAAAAACGCAGATAATGTTCTTATATCATCATTTTCATAATAGGTCGATTTACTCTAGTTTTTAAACAAACGAAGCTAAACGTGTTCTGTAGAGATTAAATTTGTTATGTTACTCACTTCTAAGACGGAGACGACAAATGCCTGTGATACGCCCTCTTAAAAATGTAATTCATGGTTCTTCATAAGATTTTCATAAAATATTGAGAATACATAGTCGAATTTCAAAAATAATATAATATATGAGATAGTTTTAGAAAACAATTATGTAGATTATCATACCATATGACATGATAAAAATATAAATTATCATTAGTACAATTAATATCTTTAAAAATAGAGGCTGTAAATTTAAAACCTACAACGCCACAAATCTGAAATCATTACCAAAATATCAAAAATATCTCTCTGATGAACATGTATTGTAATTAATGTTTCGAACTTGATTCTTTCAATACGCGTTAAATCTCTAGTCGTTTGATCGATCAACGTATTGAGCAATTCTAAAAATCGATTATTGGTATCGTGCATCTGCTTTCTATCCGTTCGTGCGTGAATTAATGCCACTTCAGAATCTCTGGTCCAAATCATTTGAATTCCCAATATTCCAATCTGTTGGTTAATTTAATTCATCCAATATATTAAACATATATAAAAACAAAGTTCAACAGTTGTCGATTTAGTTCAATTAACATTTCATGTCATTGAATTTATGTAGTTTGTACTACCTGGGCGGGCATTTTTTCCAAAAACGCTAATAAAATAAAATTATTATCGTTTATCTGGTGATTTGATGATCGAATAATCGAATGGATCGTTTGCTGAGATGTCTGCAATAAGCTAGTCAACCAGGTCTCTACACTGCCCTCAGCTCTGACAGCTCTCTCAAGTGGGATAGTCTCTCCTTCCGTTGAAATAATCGCTGTCATTTTATTATATTCGATTTCGTGAAATTTCACAGCTTTAGTATTATCGAATATCGATAGTAGATGATTTTGGATTGTATGCGAATCTGAAGCTTGTCCTAAAATTTCTAATAGAGCAGGATCCGAAACAAAAAAGAATCTAGGAAACATTGTTCGTTTTCTCTCTAAATAACTGTAAATCAATAAAACATATTTTTTATACTATTTTTATTTATACATTATACAATATTCTAAAAACTTACCCGCTCAAAGATTTTTGACACAACTCAAGTTGTTCTTGTAAATGAGGTAGAAGTTGTTTCAGCATGTCATCTCCGACACAACAAATAACTACACTTGGTGTTTCATGTGCACGTTGCATAATTTTTTGCCATGACTTGTCTATTTTACTAAATCTAATCCAATAAAATATACATACCTATGATAAGTTTTTAGATTTTTCAATAGTTACACGAATCAATAAATATATTTATTATAACCTCTTTGCTTCTTTAGGAAGCTGTTTTGCTATATCACCACCCACAAATACAGCTTCCAAGTACACCCACATATTTTGAACTAACAGCCAACGTTCCAAAATTTCATTTGTATTAGATAAATCATATACCCATTGTTGTATTTGTTTTCGGAATGGTGCGTTGTACCTAAATTGTTGAATTATTAATTAACATAATATTATGTATAAAAAAAATTGTAGTTTTTACCTATTTGACATAAGTGATCCTAAAATCATTAAGCTATCTTCCAGTTGACAAATAGTTTCTGCTGTCGTGTCACCTCGAAGTAATAATTCTCCTCGATTATTAAATGTTAAAAAGGTTAACTCTTGTACGGACCACTCATTAGTGACTTGTCTTAATTTCGCTTCGATATCTTTCTCTTTCATAGCTGATATACATATGTCTTCTATGTCCTCTTTATGTTTCAATAGAGGCGCTTCTAGTATATTCTTCAAACAAAATCCTTCACTTTCTAATTCAAAGTTGTAACCAGTAATTTGCATTATTCTCTGCCAATGTCTTTGCTTCATAGCTTTATTCGCCATAAGTTCTAACAAGGGACACATATCATTAAAATCGTCAATAGTCCTTTTTAATGCATGAAAAGCTGGCCATTCTTTTAATCCTTTAGGTAATTTACGACATCTATTTTGGAATTCCATTAGTTCATTATTTATCTGCTCTATATTGACGTCTCCCCAAGGAATATCATAGTAACTGCTAACCCGGTCTATCACATCGTTATAAAGTTTGTACAACTTTTGTAGAAGATTCAGTTCCTTACGTATTTGGACTAGCTCTGGATATTCTGTAGTTTCTAAACCAAATAATTCTTCCCCACTTTGATAAGATTGTAAACGACGCCACATGCCATCAAAACGATTCTGTAAGATTTATTATTATTTGTTGTTAACATTTAAAAGTACACCAATATAAAAAAATAATTGTAATAGGTAAATAAAATAATATATTTACTTGAAACATAATAAGTCTATCCGAAGCTTCTCTAGGTGAAAGACCGGGCATCATTGGTCCCAGTGTTCTGTACTCGTGACAATACTGTACACAATCTAATTTAAAATGTTTTAGATTCTCAGCTAATTCTGTTTGAAGTTGAGGTTGTGAATCTAATAAATATATATTCATATCCATAGCACGTGTTAGAACTCGTTGCCAACAATATCTAACGTTATCAACCAACTCTAAATCTTCCCTATCTACCGGTAGATCATATCGTGTTAATACATTAAATGCTTCCTCGATCGGTTCTATTTTAAGGTCCATATCCACTTCATTTTCTCTAATTTTTTTTAATGTTTCTATGACCATTCTAATATCATCTAAATCTCTAATAGGTCGTTCCAACTTTCTTTCCATTTCATTCATCACGGCATATACGTAATCCATTTCACGGTGGTATTTTTTGCGTAACAACTGACCTATTCGACGATTGCATGATTTAACCTCAATGGTTAAGCCATATTTTAATTTTTCTGTAAAATTGTATACATTTTTATTTGAACAAGTATTAAGTATTTTGATACTCTCATCAGTTATACTCACCAACAGATACTAAGACACAAGATCCAAATTCATAAGTATCTGGCTTTACTTTTAAACGTTCCAAGAGTTCATGGTGTTTTTGGAGATATGCTTCTGAATCCAAAAGTGAAACTGTTGACAGGTCTCGTCTTTCTGATAGGTCATTATTCCACAAAATCTTGTATGGCACCCAAAGGTTCAAGAAGTCGGACAGCATCTAAATATATGGATTAGAATGAATAATGTAATTTAATGTTCATCATGATAAGTTTATAGAATGTTACTGGTTTTAACGGTTGCACGCATATAGAAAGTAACGAAAGGGCCTTGATGATTTCTTTATTTTCAGTGACATGTGAATAGAAATTTCTGTGCATTACTGGAAATGGTGGTTTTCTCTCGGACGCCAATTTATACAACCTTCGACGTTTGGCTCTTGCATCTTCTATGGTGGGTACGGAGGCTGGTACACTCTGTTCCATATCAGAAATAACAACTTTAGAAAAAAATTTTTCTCTACGCTCGCTGCAGTCTTTCTTTAACTGATTCCAGTGTTTTCCTGCTAACACCTGCCGGAAGAAAAACAAACGAGACGCGCACACGAAGACAAACACGTGGACAACACAGAACAATACCAAATATGTATACCCCGAGTAAATATCATGTCTTTGTTGTGATGCTCGTGTTTTATTATGTTCTTTATAATCCTTATTACCTTTGTTTTTTTATTACCAGACCACTGTCCGACTCCTTTGGCCACTCCTACCATAATTTTTCCCGCTTGGATCATCAAATCTTGCAATTCGTTTATACCTGGTCTAATCACAATCGACGGAATCATAAGTATTGCGTGAACTTCAAAAATAGGATTTTCACCTGGATAAGATATTACATTGTTTAAAATTTTAGACCAATAAATTCATATTAGTGTAAATAATAATATTAGATATATGTATTAGGTATTAGGTATATATGTATTGTGACCTTATATTATAAGATCACAATTTCATAGGCTTACTAAATTCTTGAGAAAACTTTTTTCTTAACGCATCGATCGACTGCCTTGTTATTTTAATGAGTACATCTATAACTTTGCGACTATAGAATCGTCTCATTTCTTTAACAGCACTATTTGCGAGGGTATAAATAGTTGGTGGCAACTCATATGCTGCCAAGACAAACGGGTTATTAAAAAATTCACATACAGTACTCCAGTCTGTTTGAGTTTCACTCGACTTTCCTTCCTGTTTAGTAACATCCGCATCTGTTTTATCTACAAGAATCATTCCCATTTAATACCATTAAAAGAATCTAAAGAAGCGTATTATAACGTATTACCAGTTTTAACTTTAAGGCTATGTTCTTGTTCTAGCTTTGGAATTGTAACACTTTCATTAGCCTTCTGAACGAGATACAATACTTCCTCAACTGCTTCTTCAACTAGAATACTCTTTCGATTCAGTTCCTATTCAGATATAACATTATAATTGAATCAAATAACTGTTAGGTCAAAACAAGCCAATCACAAACCAAAGATGCTTGGCGACAAGTTTCATCTATTTTATCCAAAAATTCTTCAGCGGTCCAAGTAGATCCGTCTTCTGGAAAAGTATGAAGTGTAATTAACTGCATCGAAGAGAGTACCTGAAGTATTCTGTTATTGTAAACATCATGGATTCTAAAATTAAGATTTAAAAATTTATGTAATAGTTCATTTTATACAATATATAATTCTTATAAATTACCTAGTTACCAAAACTTGAAATTTATCTATTGCAGAGTTGGTTTTTTCAACAAAATTTCTCCACTCAGGATCTGTCCAGTCAATTTTTTGCAAGCCAGGCGTCAAAAGATCCAGAAGCCATACAAGCTGTGTGACGAAAAGTGGTCTAACATCAAGGTTAATGCTGCTTGCTACTTTTCTCATTTTGTTCAACATACACTGTTGGTGTCAGTAAATTACATAATTAGCATATAAAAATAATTGTTACTTTATATTTCCTTTGTATATGTACTTGTAATGTGCCACACACTAGTGTAAAGTGATCTTTTCTAAAAAATAAAGCCTTAGTGACAATCGGAACTTTAAGTTCCATTTTCAACATACAACTTGACTCTAGTATAAGTAAGTTCAATCTTGAATCGAAGTTAACATAAACCATATTATTAGTATTCTTAAACTTTAATAATGGTTGCACTAAACAGTATTCAATAACTTTAACCTACAAACATATTTAATATATACAATTTTGAACAATAATGTGATATGGATAATATTAACATTATGATTCATCCAAATATTTTTAATTTCTTCTTCGTAGTTCAGCAAAGCTACTGACATGGTGGCAAATTTCTTTTGCACTTCTGTCATTTCTGGCATTACTTTTAACACTGGATGATCGGTTGCTTCTTCCATTAAATAACTCAAACGTTGTCGTAAAGACCTGACCCAGACAATACGACCTAATGCAAATCATGCAGTGTTTTGATTATTATTTATAAGTTATAACACACTACTTGATATATGAAATATTACCAGATAGTGGTGGGAAATTCCTAGGAACTGGGGGATTGCCTTTTCGTTTTTTAAATAATCTTAATGTTCTATCTATTTGACTTTCACAATATTTCAATACTCTACTATATTTTATATCCATTCTTGTCACTGGTATTTTTGTAGCAATCTATTTTAAACAAATGATAAGAAATTACAATTCAAAACAATACACAACATTAAGTACTTTTTCAAATTTATCGAGGAATTTTATTCCTTGGCCCGTCTCCCAGACAGAATTAAAATTAGTTTCTATCGTGAATGCTAATTCATCTTTCAAAGTTTGAACCATAACAAATAATGTTGTGTAATCATGATCAAATTCTCTATTTTTTTGATCTAAATAATCGTAACTTTTGTTCATCACCACTAATTTGGCTTCTTCAAAAGTCCGCACTGCATTGTCTAATGCTATAATAAAATTGTTTTGTTAGGAAGTATGTTGTAAAATTATAATTTACTATTTACTAATTACATTTTGTTTTTTAACTACAACAACTAAGGTAATATTATTATCATACCATCCCCAAACATCAAGCCCTCCATTCTTCGTTCAAACAGTCCATTGTAATCATCAATTGTATCGAAAACCGTTAAAATTTTGATTAATCTATCACAAAAGGCATCGAATTTACCAAATACGTAATTTTCAGAAAAACTAAACTGTCTTCCGGCGCCGTGGTGATGTTTCACTCTTTCGTAAGTATTATGGTATAATTTGTTTAGTGTAATACATTCATTTAATTTAGTCGTGAGAGCTGCTCTATCTTGAGACCATATTGTGTCTTTATTTCTATTGGTGATGTGTAGTTTACAGCTTTCAATCATTTGGTTTGTGATCTAGATTAAGTACATTGAACATTTATGTTACGTTTATGTTATGGAATTGGAGGTAATTACTTTAACCATAAGAGACGATATTTTTTCTGTAGTATTATAGAACATCGACACGTCATGAATAAGACGTACAGTTTGAAGCATACGAACTAACGAGTTTCTCATTTTAACTGGATTATCAAGGTACAGCGAATGACAGCATTTTTCCAACGCTTGAATGTATTTTGAGTTATCTTTTGCTTCGTTGTAGCATAGTGTTAAATGATTATCTGTACGTCTCCACCGGTCAACCATTCGAGAACGCGAGAGTTGTAAGCAACAAATAGTCATTATTACCTAAATAATTAAATATTTTATCAATTGAACTTAAATAAGGTTAGATTAGGTAGATGTTTTTATAAAAATATAAAAAATATAAACAAATTCTCTTAATAATGGTAATGGTATACCTCTTCCCAACTGAGATTAGCAGCAATTTGTGAAAATTGTGCGCCACGTTTTTTCCAAAACTCCAATTCATCTTGCGGTCCACTAGTGTCACTTTCGTACTTTAATTTCTCGTCTTCTAATAATATCTAATGCCAAATCATAATTATTATCAATTTTTTTAAATACATATACAAATTTACTTCTCGTATTTTCCGTATCCAATTTGTTACTCGTTTCTCTAAAATCAATATTTCATCCCGATTTGTAGCAATATGTTTGGCTTCCCTGTAAGACGGAACTTTTGATATTAAACTCATACCATCAGCAAAAATGTTTGGTTGATCGCAAACTTCTTCACATACTATAAATTATAAAAAAATATTAATAAGAAACTACACCATTCTATATTTAAGACCTGAATGAAAGATATTGAGTAAATCCAAGGATTTAAGGAAAATAAATTTTATGGTATAAATAAAATAAAATCATGTGAGTAAAAATAATATATTAACTAAAGAAATAATGAAATATAAAATCGAGTAAACAATATTATTAATTGTTAATAATTAAATTTTTAAAACAAAAAGTTAATTAAATAGTATAATAAATTGTTTATTACCTAATACCTACTCATCATTGTTTACTTACATCGTAGGTGGACAATAGCATGATTCTATGATATTATTTTTTTTTTTTTTGAGGAAAATTAAAAATGTATTATTGAAATAATTGCATTACAAATTATACCTTTCAAACAACTACAGAACGATCTTAGCTCAGGAAGCAATTGGCTTTTAATCAGCGGGCAGTCTGGTTGGTCGTCTGAAGGTTCGTCGCCGGTTTGTGGTATGGCCAATGCCGGTATAAACACGTATTCAATGATTTTGGCAATGCTCTTGACCAATCCCTTTTTCTCCGCGTCCAGAGTGCCACAGATCAAATCTTTGTGAAACCCTTCTTCTGGTAACTGTTTGGCGGTGTTCAGGCGGATGATGTAGATGCAGATTCCTGTCAGCCCGACTTCCCATCCATCTGTGAGGAAGAGTTTCTTTTTTTTCGGCTTTGACACTACGCTGAGTCGCCGTTGGAGGTTTCTACTACTGTTGGTTGGCTTCAACTGAACCTGAAAACGACGGCGAAACCATTATCATTTTAACAATGAAAAACTTCAGCTTAAACCAAGGGTGCTAAAAAATGTAGGTGTGTGGTAAATAATAAGTACCTAAATCTATATCTAGTGTGGTGGGAGGGGGGAACTACCCTTTCACCAAAAGTATTTTATTTAAAAATTGAATACTTCAAACTCTATCTTTTCATCTCAATTTTAATCACACATTTATAATTAATAAATAATTTATGATATAAAAAATTTTCTTTAGCTAATTATTTTTTCGAATCCTGAGGAGGGACTTTTCTTAACCTATTATCACCACAGATTTAAGAGTAGAATATCAAATAGCCAAGTTTTACATATTCTGACGCTCTGGCAGTAGGTGGTCTATATGATGTTTGTATACACGAGGTCAGATAATTTATTTTTTATTGTTAATTTACATCTGAGATCAGAATAGAAATCCTCTCTCGCATTATCCAGTAGACGGTAGTAAATTTTGAATGAATATAACTATCTAATTCTTTTAATTCCTCTTTATAGTATTATCAATAAAATTTGTTCTTATCTTTCTGCCCCCAATTGTGATCAACCAAATAACCATGATAATGATAAATTATAAAATTAATTTGAAATAATATGAATGAATACAAATTCTTAGAGACGTACCTAGAGACAATTTCTTATGATTATATGCATCAACAAAAAAACAGAGTACTTATTCGTAATAATAAGGGAATACCTACACTACAAATACACGACTGGTTTTTCAAATGCACTTGGGCGTTAATGCAAATATTATGTCCCATATTCTACACGCCTACTTCAATATAATTTAATAAATTGATAAATTTTATATTTATTATGTATACCTTAATGTGTAGACATTATTTTGTTAAATTTTTAAACCGTGTATTTACGTGCAGTTTGTTCTTTAAATAAATATTATGTGATAACTGAGAAGTTAACAAATATCGGTTTGTGTCAATTAATTGTTTTAATTATTATGCGTATTACATTACAGTCATTTCAAACGATTCCGTATCTTCGACTTCGACGTCTTGATAGAACCACATGAGTTTCGATCTGCCATGTGGCAAAAATAACTCGTTGATCTGGTCCAACTTAAATATATAAAGAAAAGTTGTCAGACATCATTTATTTGTTGACAGTTTCACGCAGAACGTTTTATAGGTATACAATATTACAACTAGTATATGATCAACATAATATGTTCAATAGGAATGTATACCATATTGGATTCGAACACATAGTCCATGACGGAATTTCTCGGCAGACCTGTGTGGTCGATGAGTAATTGGAACGTGAACTCCAGCCGGGGGTCCATTTCCCCCCTTCTCGCTTTTCGCTCGCATTCTTCTCGCCGTCTCTACAAAAAAATAACTATTGAAACACATAATTTTATATTCCGTAGAAATTGGAGGTGGGTCAAAATGTTTGAAGTTTGAAAAATCAAACCAAACGTTAGGTGTTCGGTTCAAATTTGAAAGTCGAACCTAATTTAAAAAAAGCTGTACTGAACTGAACTCAAACAAAATGTTTAAAATTCAATAACTAATCCGAAATCCACAATAGTTCAAACTCCAAAGAAATGTACGAACTCCATAAAATAAATTGGAACACGTCATATACAAGTCAATATGTTATATTTTTGATATTTTGATGATTTGAAATTTTGACTAAAAAGTTTGATTCGTAATTAAAGGGTGTTGACCAGTTGCCCCCCACGGCTGTTATCGGGATTTTAAAAATATACCAGTTGGCAGTTGCTC
>WHPZ01573908.1:0-11656 GCA_016617965.1 Macrosiphum rosae | reverse complement strand
ATATATATATGTGTGTGTGTTATGTGCGAGACGAATGATTATATTTCCGCGGCGTAATGTATGCCAAAGCCCGTGTGTTATTATAATATGCACCCCACGCGTCGCTCTCCCGGTTTTAAATAACAACAAGTTTGGCGACACCGAGTCGGGTATACAGATATCGTATACATGTATATATATATATATGTATATATTATACGGGTGGGTACCTATACACGCGTGTGGGTGTGTGTGTACGACAGTATTATACTGTACGTAGGCGCACTGCAGAACTCTCGTCCGACGCTTCTCATTATTGTTTTAAGCGCGCGACTTCCGGGTTTTCGATTCAGCTGTAATTGACAACCATATACCGCGCAAACTGATTGACTGTTCTGTATATAGAAGCGCGGTGTACCTACCTGCTTTAACACCTATACATATCCATGTTATATGCAGTGATTGTTTCAACCACTATTATGGTCTCGTAGAGTTTGAACTTTTTGAAAATTGTGCATTTTTTTATTACCCAATGATATATGGACGAGTCACTATTACTGCAAGACATATTATATAGTTATTGAAAAAGTTAAATTTTTATTTATTTTTATTGTTATCGTGTTTATTATTTCTATTTTTTTTTTTTTAGTGGCAGTGACACGCGAGTGTGTGATGTACACGACAGTATTGTTATACTTAAGCTCGCAGAACTCTCGTCCGACGCTTCTCATTATTGTTTTAAACGCGCGACTTCCGGGTTTTCGGTTCAGCTGTAATTGATAACCATATACCGCGCAAATTGATTAACTGTTCTGTGCATAGAAGTGGGGTATACCTACCTGCTATAACGCCTATACATATCCATGTTATATACAGTGAATATTTTAATAGCAGTTATCCACCTGCACTCATTGTCTCGTAGAGTTGGACTTTTTTAAAATTGTACATTTTTTTTTATTTCTCATCTGAAAGGGAAATACTTTTCTAACGAGAAAATATACGTTAATTTATAACTTTTAAGTATTTTAAGACTAAGCTGTCGTTGTGTTGAGCCGAGATAAATATAATTTTATCTGGATACATTTTTTATATTGGTTAATGGCACTTTCCGTAAACTCGTAGCAATATAGAATAACTTAATAGTATGTTATCGAAAATGTCGATATATGGTTATTAGTAAATACTACCTACTTAATAAATTACTCAATCGTTCACTTACAATAAATAAAAGCCGTACAATAAATTAAATTATCTGGAAAAATTCATCTAGATAACGGTGATTTTTATCTCAGATGACTGTGTAAATTAATATTCTCTATTTATCTAGATAAGATTAAATAATATTTATCTAGATAAACTCAACACTGACTGCAGGGTGGTTTGTAGAGTTCATAGAGTTAATAATACAATAAAGTAAGAATATGTATTTCAATTATAAATTTTCAGTACCGGTATAATCTGCGTAAAAAAGCATAGTACGGTTATAAGTCTCCCTGCAACCACGAGGGCAAACATGTCGTTAGCTTAGTACAATAATCACAGTAGGTATAATAATATGGTCTCGCCACGATCTATGGTCGACTTACAATCGTCGTACAAGCGTGCTCACGAGTGTTCCGAGAACCCGAGTCGCTAACGGAATACTTATTTCCATTCATTATACATAGGTATGTATATAGTATTATTATATAATATGTATTCCGATACACCGGTCCTTTACTAGTTCAAGTACTTTGATTTGAGTTGTAAATAAAACTTGATATTAGTACGAGGAAAAGTACAACTCGTACTTGCAGTACGTCATGTTTACCGTTTCGGTTTTTTTTTTTTTTTTTTAATTACGACTGTTGCGTACCACATTAAAAATTTAAAGATTATAAAACGTGCATTACGCCAATAGATTTGCATTCGTATAGGATTGTAAGCGTGTATGCGTGTGTGTGTGTGTGTGTGTGTGTGTGTGTGTGTGTGTGTGTATAAATAGTACACTGCGTGACCTGAGGATTTAATTGGTTTTTAAGTACAAATGAATAAAAAATAAAGGGGCAGTCGAGCAGATACGTTCGAGGATTATTGAATAATAAAACACGGTCACCGAACAATTCAATCACTATTGAAATCGTTGATTTTAAATTGCAAGTGAATGTGACTTTATAAAAAAAATTTAAAAAAAAAAAAAAGAAGAAAATTCCGTCTGCGCGTAATATATAATACATGTCCTCGAATGAGGATATAATATACACTCAATGTACGCTCAAAGTGTGCGTACGTAATTAGAATAAATTCAATGTGAGCCAGCGTAGGGCGAATTCCCACGGTATACCTATACCAATATATTGTATTGTATTACCTATATTATATTATTATATCATACTTAGCATGACTTAAGCTATTGCAATATTTAATGCAGTGTAAACATTGGAAATAGCATCTTCTCGGTCGAAAAAACTACCTATACCTCCATTTAAACAAATTTTAGTTGGAACGCGTATAATTTTAAAACGATAAAAATCCTATTTTATCATATTATATTCGTATATTATCAATCCCGTGTGTATTATTATTATCCAAACTGTAATATAACACAAAAGAACATCAATTTCGTTTTATTTAATTTATAAATCAGTAATAATAGTAATATATTATGTTAATAACACCTGATTTAAGTACATCTATATATAATATAATACTATATAATATACCATCATGGCGCCGTTTCCATTACATAAAACTAATCGGTCATTTAATTCCTTCCCGCTCAATATATTATTAATATAACACTCGGTCGCAAGTACCGAACCCTCTTCATTGGTTTTTTTTTATTATTAGTATTATTATAAATATATTTAGCAGACACGTACGGTGTAAGTATATATAGTTTTGGGAAAAAAATAATAGTTTTGATTGAAATATTCATAACCACCGCCGATCGATATTTTGTAGAACTCGAAAACTCGATCTTAACTCGATGTTATTGGTGTTGTTATTATCTTAGTGTGGTTTTATATAATAACTTTGTCAGTGAGACCCGTGAACTGTTTAATTTAAACCGTTGGATCTGAGTCCTTATTATTTTTTTTAGTTTGTCGGTTAGAAACGAATAAGAATCAAACGGAACGGAAACGGAGAGAGCTGTCGTCGCTGAAACCTCATATAATATATTATATAATGCAGCTATAATAATGGCATTGTTCGGATTCCAGACGATGTATAATATACACACATAACAATTAATGAATAGTAAAATTAAATTTCTAATTAATTAACTCGGTATGTGTGTACGAAAAATCGTTTATGCCGTCGCAGGAATGAATGGTCCGTAGGGTAAATGGCAATTTTATAGTCGCAAATATACATGTGTAAATGTGAGTTTGTGTGTGTGAGCTCAAAAAAATTTCTCATTACAACTCGGTGTGCTATACAATCGCAGCTGCAGTCGTCTCTTGATTAAGAAACGACCAGGAATTAAAAAAAAGGCTACTCGTTTTTTTCCACGTGTGTAACGTAATAATATGACGCTCAGGGTTCTTGGGGAGAGTTTACCAATTAAACGAGATGAATAGACAACTTTTTTACACGGACCTTTTTCATCATTTTTTTTTTTTTTCCATTACCGGTCATTTAATTTGATTCTTCGGACGATATCCCGAGTCGTGCTGATGACAAAAATGCCCGTGACCTTTGGCTCGGGGTCGCCGAAGAAATAAATGAATCGACGGCTGGCTGCAGCCGGTGCATCATACGTTATTATATATACGCGCACATACGTCTTGTATATCTGTATAGGAATGTTCCCGAACAATGCGCTGCGGTCGTGAGAAAGGCGTAAAAAATCGGGATGAAGAAAGTGGGAGAGAGAAACAGAGACGAGAAGTCGAGAGAGAGAGAGAGAGAGAGAGTGCGTTGGAGAAAGTGAGTGAAAGAGAAAGAAAAATAAGATAAAGGGACCTTTTTTCCTATTAATTTCGAGATCATAATCATTATTATACGCAATAATAATGATAGAGAAAATTACTGTCGCGTAACGACTCGCGAACGCGCGCGCTTGATTACCTGCTGCTGCAGTGTATAATATTTATGTAGATCTCAAGGGGAGACAAAGTAAATGATAAAAAAAAAAAAAAAGAAAAATGATACGCGACGACGGGCATATTTGAAAAAAAAAAAAATAAAAAATAATGTCACATGCCGGTGAGCCGGTACTCCGGCAGTAAGGTGTGGGCGT
The DNA here is from genome assembly GCA_016617965.1 of Macrosiphum rosae. Taxonomy (NCBI): domain Eukaryota; kingdom Metazoa; phylum Arthropoda; class Insecta; order Hemiptera; family Aphididae; genus Macrosiphum; species Macrosiphum rosae. The sequence continues at coordinate 7,452 of WHPZ01573908.1, read as the reverse complement.
AGGGGGTTGGGGGTGACGCGGTCGGGGCGGCGGTGCAGCGCAGCGTCGTGCTGCAGCTTGCAGGCGACTCTCGCCGCCGTGTCAGTGGTGGCGGCGTGAATTGGCGTTTGGAGTGGTCAAGGGTTGTGGGCGGCGGCAGTTGGGAAGGGATGCTACTGCACCTGCAGGTACGTTTACCACGGCGAGGGGATGACGGCGGAGGGGTAGGTGGCAGAACAGGGTAGCGTTGGCGAACGTATTGATCCGACGGTGGTGGCGGCGGTGGGGCGAACCGGGCCAACGGTTGGGAATGACGAGACGTGGACCCCTGCACCCCGGCGCAACGCGCAAAATGTTGCGTAACTTTGGTGAAAGGGGGGGGGGGTTGGGACCGGGTGGCTTCGGGGACGACGAGCCCGGTGCATCGGCTCCGCGACGGATATTTCGGCGATGGCACGGGAACTGCATCTCGTCGCGGTCGTCGGGCAGTCGTAGGGTTTTTCAACGATATATAATTTATAATAATATAATAGTACCATGTTGTTTGTTTCTTTTTATGTAATATAATAACACATCGATATCTTCTATTATATGTCAGAATAATATTAATGATTGATGTTGTTATCGTCCCGGGGGGAAACAAAACGAATTTAGTTTTATTCACTGTTTCTGTGCGGTGAAGAAATTTCTTTTTGTAAAAAAAAACGATAACCCTCGATTTTAAAAACTGGTGGTAAGCGAGTACATAAAAAACCGATTAAAAGAAACCAATACTTTTAACTCGTTACAGAGTGCATTTGTCGGTGTAAATTCAAGTACTCGTAATATTTTAATGTAGAATTTTTACGTCGGCCTGCTTCATATTATTACGACGAGGAACGGCAAAATCAGTCTTACATTTTTATGTAGGTTAAACTCCATTTGAACGCAAAATGCTTCCGTCACTGGGGAAAAAGAATACAATTTTCGTATAATAAGGCTTTATCGATCTGTTCTCTTCAAAAACTTCATTTTTTTTTCTTCGGTAACGTTTGCGATCGATGATTGCACTTGAGCGACTCTCGTTTACATGCAACTTTCTGAATATTTAGACACACCGTGTGAGTAAAATAATTGTCAGTTGTCAGAACTTGAAAGTGTTGCGTTTCGGTACAAAATACTATATCGTTACTTAATCTCATTAAATGATGATAAACATTAAAGATTAAACATATAATATTCTGATTTAGAATTTAAAATTAAAATATAATTCATAATTAATGCTATAAATCGCAATAATATTGTTTTGAAAATTTAAAAAAAAATTAAAAACACCAAATTAAATCAATTATTTTATATAGACAAAATATTTTTTGAATAAATTATTTAATTATTAATTTATATGTCGACGACGTCTCATAAATTATTTTCCTTCTGAGCATAAAAAATCAACTTAAGTGTTCACAGATGAAATACTTGATTATTAAAGTGTACTTTATTCACAAAATATAATAATACCTAATAATATTCAGAATTAAACATTCGTCTCTCCACTAGAAATCTAAAATACATCATTTGTTGATATCACTTTAAACGAACTTTTACTGAGTAACTGTAATAGCTTCTGCTGTGTATATAAAAAAAATTCGTATTCCAAAACATTTTAATCTAACTTTTTTGCGATACGAAAACGAATAACGATGTGTATACATTACTTTCATTCAGACGCAATTGGCGAAGTATAAAAACATTTTTAGGGTTCGCGGCGAAGGGGTGTTTAGCTTTTATACGGTCTTATAGATAAGAAAGAATAACAGCGGTGCAATAAATAAAATAATAATAATAATAATAATAAAAAAACCGGCGCGCGAGCAATGAATATTCCTTTTTTTTCGCGTCAAGTGCCGGGAAAACTTTTTAAAAATAACTTTATAATTAATACGACTAATTATAATGATATCTGCGATTTCCGGGGGACGATAAGGCGGCGTCGGTGGTTCGGGAATTCGTACACAACGGTAAAATCGTACACCTATTATAATGATATGGTTTCGCGCATGCGTCAAACTTTGTGTAAATTCGTGTTAACCTCGGCGACGGCTGAATATAATAGAGAGGACCGGCCAAACAAAAATTAACTATAGAGAGTTTGTGCGCTGCCGTGAGGGGGTGTACACATTTTTGCGGGCTGCCGACCTGCATATTTTATAATCCGACTAGTTTTTTTTTTTTTTTTTTATATCGTAATGGGCTTCTACCCGTATTTATTTTTTACGGATTAAAAGGTTTTTTATTATTTAATCGGGGTTTACCGATCCCTCTCGCTCTCTCGACCCGCGTCGCGGAGTTCGTTCGCACCGCTGTGAATACTTGTCACGGTTCGTCGTACTTCGCTCAACAAAGATTGCCCTCGCATCCTAATTCCGTTCCAATTACCGTCTTTTCGCTTTTATTATTATTATTATTTTGCTTTATTTTTATTATTCGTATATTTTGATCCTCTGCAGACTTGGGATTTTTTCCCGACGGAACGGCGCGCGGCGGTGACGTCCCGCGGGACATGCCGGAACGCCTAAGTACCGCAACGTCAACGAAACAGAGATGGTGGGGAAAAAAAAAAATAATAATACGACAGGGCTCGATGAATATTTATAAGGTTTTTTCGTGATCTTTGATTTAGCAGAATTTTTTTATCAACGAAAATATTTCGTTTTCTACGTGGGGGAGAAATACGCGTATTGTGTTCACGTCGAGCTGTCAATCAATGTAGACATGATAGTGTAGTGTTTGTTTTATAAACCAGTGTAATAGCAGTAGCTATGATATGTTTGCCTATATGTAGTGAACCTTGTAAAGAGTATATACATTATGAACCCTATGAAAAATACACGATTTCGGTGGAAAAAAAAAGCCCTGGTACTCACGTTTGGGGATGATAGTCGAAAACGGTACGACCATCACACTGTCGCCTGTCACCTTATAATAAAGATCACGTGATTTCCACATTATTTGTACAAGACATATTACTTTGACATGGCATTTTTTTTTTTTTTAACAGGACTGTTGGAATTTGACTGCAAATTCAGCAATTTTCGAGGAATTTTGATCATTCTGCGTGATTAGTGATTATTAGCGAATTAATGTATAATAATTACACTATACGTCTATATCACACTATGCGTTACACGATCAATCAAATTGCGTAAATCGATATCATCGGTGTCCATCCACCGATTCAAGCAAATACTAATTTCACGGTCACCAGATCAACGATGACAATTATTATCATAACTGTCATTTCCGCATGAATGAAACAATAATAATTGCTTTTAACGAACCACCACCGTATTTAGTTAGTATAGAGCTTTTAGCGTTATACATACATATTATAATGAGTATCTATGAATTGTGATACTATAGTATAATATATCATATTATCATTTTTACCGTGCTCGACCATTTGTGTGTGTGACGACAATCGAATTTCTGAGCATTTGAGGTGTTGATTGTAAAAGTTATAGCACCGAAAACAACTAGAATCCTGAAAAAAATGATCCGTTCTGATTAGTTACGTGGCGCTTAAGGTTTTTTAAATTTCCCTAAGTGTAAAACGTTGAATAGTTAGGTGAATAGTAGTTATAAATTCAATCAATATTCATAATGTTTTTATATTTTAAAGGATGTTTAGAATCAATCCGATTGAGACAATTATTAATGCGCTAATGTTAGAATTGAAGTTGAACATTTAATAGATTTTACATATTATGTTAGCTCCTACTCGACAACTACTCACGGTTCATCATTCGCACTTAAAAAGTTATTTTTAAAACTCACAACAAAAATCAACTTTTAACCCCACCAACTATCATTACGACGTTCAGTCCTACCTACGCCCGAATGAAGTGCAAATATACAAATTAATTCTCCGTTATTTTACTTATGACGCATACTTATAATGCATAGGAAATCCTGTATATATTTACATAATTATCTTCTATAATCTGACTACATATTCACAAATTTTGTTGACATTTACAAATATCGAATCATTATATTTGCGTAGAATCGTGTAGGGGCTTACACGCATAATTTAAGGGTAAGGTGCAAGAACCGCGGGTATCTCCAGATGTGACTTTTCCATGAAATCGTGTTCATGGATCAAATAGCAACACAACAACCATATAAATCCGATTATTATTTTCGGAGTTATGATCAAATATCATTAATTATTTTCTATACGGGAGTAAATGAGATATAGTGAATTTTCAAATGGTCGCCCGCCGAACAATTTCTAAAAGTGGAGATACCCGGTTCTTGGACCGGACCCTATGTTTATATTTGTGCAGAACAAACTTATACACGACAATAATATAATACCTCGGCGTAGAACTTACCGTTTTCCGTTAGCGCGGTCGTGGTAGGCATGTCTTGAGAAAATCGTCCGGTTATTATATCTTACCCACCCGCCGCCGCCGTGCGATAATATTATGCTTTGCGGTGTAGGTTACTTACAACTGTGGCCAATCGTCGCTGTCCCCTGAGGTACCTGCCTGATAAAAGCGTACACTTAAAAGCGCGCCACTCTCCTTTGGCACGACGACGTAATATAATACGTAAGTAGCAAATAACCCTTTGCCTCATATTTTATAGTACCTATAGGTAGGTACGTTATAATATATTATATATACACCGCTCAACCCTTTTTTATTTTCATCTCCTCCTAGGAGTAGCTGCACTAAATCAAACTTGACGCGACGAGACGTCTTTTGAAGAAGACGTGCCTCTGAGGTTAATGCACACCGCTATCGTCACTGCTGCATGGCGCTGAGCACATTATGCGATATATTTTCCGCAAGACGAGCGTGTTTACCCCTACAACGACAACGTTATTTGCATTCGAAATGTCAAATTACGTTTCGTCGCCAGTTTCGTTAATCGACGCAATTAGCACACTCTAAACACTGTTTCATAACATTGACATTTCCCAAAGGCCTTACAATATTATGTATGTATATACACGAGTAAACCGCGTGTCTCTCGTCGTCGTATTTATACTGTACACTAATGGCCCACGCGCGCACGACGGCTAATCATCGTCCCGCGCCCTCTTTACGTTGTTGTTATTATTATTATTATTATTAATCGTCAGACGGCGTTTTTCGTATACGAAATGTATTTTATTATTATTATGTCATCGTAATATTATCATTATTGCTTTATTGTGGCTATCTCCCGGGCGATTAAATATCGTGACGACATGTCAAATTATTTATGTATCTATAGGTACATTATTTACACTAATAACATCGTCTCGAAATAATCGTCGCAATATTTTATATAATTGGTATAAATGAACGGCACCCCGTGGCCCCCGACAACGATAAACGACCAACACGAATGACAGTCGAAATCCCCAACGGATTTCCGGTCTTAATGATGGTCGACGCTCGAGAGGTGAGGGAGTTACACACACGTAAACGTAAACCTGGTCGTAAATAATTGCCGACTTATTGACACGCCAGACGTCTTATAAACCAGGCGGATCATGTAGTGTGTGGATTTTCCGATCCTTTTCGTATACGAAACTGACGAACGCTGTCACATCACCTGCCCCTCCAGAATTTGTCCTTTGTGAAAAAATATGGGGCTCCCGGGGTTGTCGAATTGCACTATTATTACCTAAAAATAAATGTTGGAATTGCACTTGGGTTCAAAAAAGGTAAAGGTCGAACTGCACTCGGGTAAAAAGCAGGTAGCGGTCGAACTGCGCTCGTTCAAAAACCGGAGTTAAAATTTAAGGTCACTATATTTTATGGACGTTCACGTCTATTATTATAATCATATTTGACGATTTAAAAAAAGAATAATAATATATATATATATAGTATATTATAACTACAAAAATTATCAAAATTAGTTTAAAAAAAAAAAAAGTTATAATAATGACAATTATAATATTTGATGATTTAATATATTATGACGTATAATATATTATAATATTATAATAACATAATGGAAAATATTATCGTATGTATAAAACAATCATTTTTAAACTCAATAAAATCATTGACGGTCCTAGACCTGTAAATGGGAGCGGAAATTAATGTTTTAGAAACGTTTAACAACTTCAAATACATGATATTTTTGTTGTAATACCTTTTTTGAGCCCAAGTGAAGTTCGACTAAAATAAGTGCAATTCGACCTTATCCGGAGCTTCCCTCGATTCGTCTCTTTGCGAACGGACTAGGCCCATTGCAATGTGGACAGGGTTTAGAAATAATAATTTTTTTTTATCCAATCAGCCGGCTTATTTTCAGCCTTATCGCATTGAGGCTAACAATGGTTAAACCAGTCATAATAATAATATTTATCTTTTAGTAAGTATTTATTTTCTTTTAGGTATTTGTTCATTTTTAATGTATTATGATTCAGTGTTATGATTTATTTTATATGATTAATAAATTAACAAGAATGTAATGATAAAAATTATCAGAACGATTTATATACATTATGACAAAATAGGTACTTAAGTATTTTTTCGGTAAACTCTAATATTTACTTTGCCTGATGTTTTGGACATTTTTGATAAGCCTAAGCTTGAGCTTATTTGTATTATAAGCCATCTGAACATATTGTATGGTTACCATCATTTAAAAACCAAAATGATTGAATTTATAGATTGCTTTTAAAGACAATTTATATAGAATACAGAAAACAATTTGTTCATTAAATACATTTTAAGAAAAATTATGATAAATTATTATTTTTTAAATAATATAGGTAGATATTATTTTGAAAACTACTCATTTTCCAACCGATCAATTTTCCAAGCTACCAATTACTACCAAACGAACATATTTCAGGCTGCCAATTAACTGTACCGAATCGAACGGGTCTTCTTAGGTGTATTAATAATAATAATAATAATAACAATAAGATATAGTTGACAAAAACGTGCCAAAACATTTCTCTCACACAGTCACACACGTCGTATATTATATGCGTATCGAGCGTGTGTGTGCAGAGTACATAGTATAATATATTAAGTGACGGTAACCCAATACTGTTTTAGACGCACTATATATAATGATATAAAGCCTCGTCTGTACTCGGTACCCTATAGGTGGCGGCGGCGACTAAACACACATTATGTGCTGAGAGACATCAGTAATGAAATAAAAACAAGGTATTTATAATGACATAATCGAATGGTGCCGACAATTTGGACCCCGAGGCTGCAACGGCACCGAATGATGACGGACGGACGTGCATGCGTGTTCGGGTTGCCGATGGCCGCTCGCGACTCCGCTGGAAATTATAACGGCAATCTCGCACGCCGGACACGTACTGCCGATAATATTACCGCCGTGTGTGCATATATATATATATATATATATATATATACATGCCTCCGTGTATGTAGTGGGTGCGATGAGGAGAGGAGGAAGGGGAGACATCGCGATGGTAAGGGAGGGAGCGAGACAGAGAGAGAG
>WHPZ01573907.1:0-10231 GCA_016617965.1 Macrosiphum rosae | reverse complement strand
CGACAAAATTAATGAAATGACAACACTCATAGATTTTAAATGAGCTATAATTTAATTTTACATATTTTTTATTATCCGTCTAAAAATTACGCTTCCAAACCGTTTTATAATTTCATTAAATGTACAAACATATTTGAATAATGGACGAATCGTTTTTTTCGTAAGTCTATAAATAAAACCGTATTATATTTAATTATTAATTACATTAAATTTCGTTTGTCTTTTTTGCACCTCTACTATTCAATTGTTATTCATTTAGGATATGGTTCATTTGTCAAAGTAACCACATAATATTTCATAGATATAATCTGAACATTCTTAACTGTCAAATGGTAAGATTTATATATCTTTAAAGTTTAAAATTTAAATAGTACCTACTCAATTTTTTATGTCGCTGTACCTTTTTGCGTGTTGTTATATACATTCTTATTACAATTATTAATAATATGTTATGTTATATTATGTACCTCATAACCCCTATCATAATATCAAGTGAAATAGATATTTCCTCTGAAGATGTATTTGGCCATAAATTGGTTTCACTTTGTACAACATAAATACAAGTATGAGAGCATAAATAATCCAGCTATGTACTTATTGTACCTATATTTCATGCAAGGTTATTGTTTCAAAATTAATTTAGAATTATTAATAGTTTTCATTTGAAATATGATTAATTTGAATCTTCATCTTACGAACTACCTAAAAACATATATTAATCAATTTTAATTACAAAATTGCATAAAACCATTTAATAATATATTCATTATGATTTACTATTTAGGAATGCCATATTATTTAAACCAACTATGACAGTTAAAAAATTATTTCGCTACCTATTTTCATATAATATATAATGAAGAAATGTATATATAATGTATAATATGCTATTTACTTAATAGAGTATAGCTATCTAGTATCTAGATTAGTTACAATTAAAATTAAAATATGTACATAAATATTTCATTTAATTGGGTAGGTAGGTAACACTTTAATGTAAAATGTATAAACCTTATGAATATATTTGTTTTTATGATAAATTTAATACATTCGTGATATTATTTTTAAATAGACTCAAGGAAGTGTATTATATTGGTATGTATATTAAAACTCTTAAAAATTGCATATATTTTACTTAGTACAATGTATAATTAATATATGTATATACGTATTTAATTCTAGCTAGATCTTCTTGCAATTTGTATTACATGATGCGCCAACTTGGTTATCGTGGTTAGATTATATTATAAAATATCAAATAAAATTTCCAAGGTTCAGATCACCACACGTTTAATTAATTTATTATAGTTTTGTACATTGTTACGTAGGTATATTATGTTTTGTATGATAAAAACTTTTGGTACAGCATAATGAATTGTACCTACCTACTGTAATTGAAATAATTTGATTAACATATTTTACTTAATAATTTATTGTTCTGTAGACGATAGGTACCATGGAATTGTATAACAAACATCATGAAATAATACTATACGTACCTATAGGTATGTAATATGTATAAACTTTTTACATATTTATTTTTAATCGCATATGTTTATCATGGGGGCTTACAGGACTTATGTTCTCGGTAACTCATAATATTTATGTATGTTTACATTAAACATGTTACGATTTGACTTATTTTATGAATTCCGATAGTGTCTCTACCGAGTAATTTAAGTTCCCGATCTTCTTCACTTACTTTAGTTCGGATTAAAATATTTGTTAAAATTATTATAGTTGCAAGGTGTAATGAAACAAAAATGTATGGATTAATAGTAATTGTGGTTAAATATAATTTTTTTTTTTATTTACAACTTAAACTAATGCATCGGTATGATAAAAAAAAAAACGAGAATCAGATGTCTGCCATTATTTAGACTTTGATGGTTTTGGAAAAAGATAGCAGTGCGTATAGTTTTGTTGATTCCAAACCAATGAAAAAACATCAAATTTTAAAAACTACTCTGAGCTTTGTTGAACTATGTTTATTACTGAGATTTCTTCAAAATTGTTCTACAGATAGTTGTTGGTAATTTCTAGGTACTCTTATAGTATGCTATACCACTAATTCGTTGGTGTAGTATGCTACCACCAAAAAATTTAATGGGTGTTTACCTTATTTTACCTACTGATTATTGATTAATAACAATTTATTATACTAAAATTCACTAACATATTGCTGACGATCATGAAGTATTTTAATACGTTATATATTATGATGTTGTTTAATTTATCTTAAAAAACTTCAAATTAATTGTCGTGTTGTGTTTTAATGAGCCGCCATCATTCCTATTTTAGTTGGCTGTCTAACAAATCGGTTACTATTAACACAGCGAGGTGGAAGTACACAACACAGACTAACATAATATAATATAATATATATAATATAAAAGCAAGTTATAGTGGGTCTTGGTGGATATTTACCAGTTATCACAATGGCTATTTTAAATAGCCATCGTGATAATACTATAATAGGTACCTACTATAATAGCTAAATAGCCTAGTTAACTATTATAGTATTGTATCACTGTTATAATATGTTTTTTATCTTAAGAACTCAAGTCACATGTAAGTACTTTCCCCTAATAATATGAAACAAAAATATAACATTTATAAGAGTAAGTATGACAGGTATGAGGCAGGTATGTCATATTTACTGGTATAGCTTTATACATCGATACATTCAGTTTTTTGGTAGGTATAGCATACTACACAAACACCAATTTTTACTCGGCATATTGAAAATTAACACTTTAAAATACCAGATAATTTATTTCCAGTTAATAACTTTTATAATTAATTGACACTTTTTTTTTTTAACTTTGAGACTAATTATTAATTAATAACAATAATTACTTTTAGACACTTATTATAATATAAAATTATAGCTATAATAGACTGTAGTTGTGTGTTAATAAAATTGGCTTATTGTTTAATTAAATATCGAAATATTAAAAAAAAAAATGTTTATTAAATTATACTTAGGTATACCTATATAGATGAATATTGTTTCATCATTAATGGAGTTACTATGAACATGACCATTTTTAATTTGATTTCTTACAACAAATATTAAAAATAAATATGTTTATCAATGTAACAGTTCAAAAATATTTATCTTCGAAACTTTTATTTTTGCGCATTTGATAAATCAATTGCTAATTCATATTGTACTGCTACATAAGACAACTACAGTATTGTTATAACTTATAACATTTCACTTATAACTTATATAAGAGTTAAAAAATGTATTATAAAATTCGTTAAAATGCGTACTGATGATCACTGAAGAATAATTTCTAGACGATAACGAGTAATTTGAACTTGTGTGTGAGACCTTGAATTGGCATAGTATATTACTACTCAATTATGAACATGAATGACTCTAGAGATGACCTAAGAGTCAAGACATTAGTAATAATTTAAAAACCATGATGTTTCTATTGGATTGAGTCAAAATAAATTAATTTACTAACTCAATTTTTTTTTTATTCAATATAGGTATACGTTTGGAATGAGTTACTAATTTGGGAAATGCAAATAATGTATAAATATTCGTTATAAAAAATATCAAATACGAACCAAACCATGGTCAAACAGTGTTTGAAAAAAATTTTGAAGTAGGCATACCTAAACTTATAAGTATTTTGTTTTTAAATATGTCCAGTTCTTATTTCGAAACTACATTATGTTTTCATTATATCTGAGTTGTAGTGAGAATTGTTTAACGTGTCCAATCTATCTTGTAGTAAATACTATTTTCGTGATTCATATTCCAAAATCTCAACATTTAGAAATCACAATTGAATAGGTAGATATCACTTAACTTTTCCAAACTAATTCTTTATTTTATGTGTAGAAAATTTAATATGCCCGGACAACTCTCTGTGTGGCCCGTATGCCTTTTCAGTGTCAATAAACCAGAAATTGGACGCATCAAGAATTCTCATACTTCCTCAAAAAGGTATTTTTTTTCAATTTTTGTCTACACTTCATTGTTTTTGGAATGTAATATTTCTCTGTTCAGATAATAATTATTCTTGTTAATGCTTGAAATCAAACACAAAGTTAAATTTTTCGGATTTAAATTTTAAATAGCCGAAAAGTAAAATTTATATAATGCTTTTTAACACAGCGTGCATGGTATTTAAATTGATCAAAATACTAAATTAAAACAATGCAGTGATTAAGATATTTGTTTTTAACCGCTTGATAAAAAAAAAAACATGCCAACAAAATCATACAGTTATTGCATATAATTATATGATACTAATTCTTTACTTTTAAACATACAAAAACATTCTAGTTTTGAGACGTGTTTTTGGTTTAAAGTTTAGTAATTTTTTAATGTTTAGGTACTTGTCAATTTTAACTTATTACTAGAATTAATTATCATACATTTAATAAATTTAAAAATTTATATCATGCATGGGCTCATGGTTTCGTGTATATGTACTTGGATCAATTATTAACTTAATTTTGAGTAGGTCCCTGGTTGCCGATTATTAAATATTCATAGTATTTGGCATTATTTTATTTATTTTTTCATTAGATTTTCACTGATGCAATCAGATAGGTACATTACTCAGCGGTTAATATTAATATATTCAAGAAACACGTGAATTAAATGTGATACGAACATTCATTTATGTATATTTATTTATGCTAAGGTTTTGTATGTACATGAGTATAATATATATAAACACTAAGTAGTTTATGAATATAGATAATATATTGATATCAGATATGTATACTATTACTCCCTTACCGAGTCACAACTCACGTATACTACATTCTAATCATTGCTTTGTGATATTTTTTCATAATGTTTTTTTTTTTGTATATCTTATAAACTTCCTGCTTGAAGCAAGACACGATTTCTGTGTAAAATAGTGAATATATTTAAAGCTATAAACATCAGTAAACGTGTATAATGTGTATAAAATACTTATAAATATGTAATAGATATTTTGACTCTCGTCTCTTGAGTATAAAGCGTCTTAAATTTGGTAACAGGTAACCTATAGAGTATAGACTATATTATTATATGATATTATAACGTAACTATTATGGTCTCGTGAGTCGTGTATAGACTACAGTTAACTCAAAAAACATTGCAAAACTGCCATAATCAAACTACTTTTCATACGACAGGTAACTACTGCGTAAACCAAATTTTAATGTATAGTAATTAATAAAATAAAGGCACACGCAAGTTATTGTTTCAGTTAGGTAATCAGTAATCGCATTCATCCACAAAATTTAATATTAATTGTTTATTATAGGTATTACCTAGGAAATATTTCACATTATTTGACTGGGGTTAAGCTATTATTTTTCATGATACAGTTAAAATTATTATTTATTCAGTTGATAATTTGTTCTATTTATTAAATACTGATTTATAGAAGGTAGGTAGTATTATTAAAATTAACAATCGTTAAAATATGATGACTTACAAGTTATAACTTATACAATTATACCTATATGTAACGCAACAAAATTAATATTTTATTTACAATCAGATTGTCTCGATCTAGATAAAAACTGAAATAAACATTAGTTTGAATTTTTAATAATATATAGTTATATCTGTACATTTGATCTAGTAGGTACCTACAGTAAAAGTACTTAATATCCCAAATAAAATAAATAATAGTGACTTTGGTCCATTGACCATTTTAAAAATTATTTTACTACCTAGGTATAGGTATTATTAATGATATTTGTAAAAAATATTGATGGTTATCTTTACTGCCGTCCGTGGTTTTAAAATTAGATTATACATTTATTCCACAACGACTTTTCTTAAAGTATTATCTCCATTGTTGTTCTCCTATTATCGATAAACCGGTGCTATGAAAAAAACTGCTATGAACAATGCAAGTTGGTAATAATATATTACACTGTGTAGGCCGAACGAGTGTAAATTGATATTAAATGTCAACAAATCAACTAGGTTCTTTATTAATAGTTCACGATAAAAAAATGCTTTGTGGGAACACATCCGGAGGACATGTTATTTGAACATTTGTTGTAAATAATTGTTTTTCGCTATAATATATATATGTTTTTTATTTCATCGTCAAAATAGAGTTTCTACTTTTGCCATCATTTTGCAAGTTTAACAGCACTATTATTTTTACTGTGACATGAAACTAGCATAGAAATTTGCATATAGAAGTTATATATACCTAACCTTACGTAGTTCTACGTTTACCTATTACTTAAATTAGATATTGATATGTTTATCGGGCTCCATGAATATTAACCGGATCTATTATGTGCATAATTTATATGTACATATAGTCATACAACAATAATTTGTTATAGTTTGAAAAATGTTTACGTAGCAAATCTTCCATCTTGCAGCTCGGTTATAACTAAGAAATGTAAACAAATATTAGTTACACAGCCAGCAAATTTAATTAAAAAGTTTATTCATTTCTTTATTGAATTACCTATTTTATTACTTTATTACTAATTAGTATACAATATAAATCTAATTTAAAAACTAAATTTCCATTCCTTTTAAATTCATAGAAATAACACACACAAGCTATAATATATTACATCTATGAATTTATGAATTTTCTTTCGAAAAGTTTAATATATTTTGCTGTGCATAACTAAAAGATGAATGAGAAAATTATTTTCAAATTTTAACAAAATTTAAAAATAATTCAAAATTCAAAATTCTTATAAGTTAGGTACTGTTGTACTGAAATACTACCTACATACTTATAGGCATACAATATAGTCTAAAAAGTAAAATGTAGTCTGAACTTCACTCATAATCGTATGTTTCAAATGCATATTTTTATGTATAGCTTTCAAATGTATATATTGCTTATAACACCAAAATATAGCATACCTAACATCCGATAAATATGTCTTTAAATAATTAATTTCAGTTTTTTTGTTCAGTTGAGTACGATTCAAAAATTTGTTGAAATTTGACAAACCATATAGGTATTAGAAAATACGATTCCGCATGATTTTTATTGAAACGTTGACACAACATTTATTGGCTCTCGTTATTATAAAATATAAATTGTAATAATAATAATATGCATACACGTGAGAACTAATTAATTATAGGCATGGCTTGCAAACGTTATAATAACGTTATATTTGACAAAAAAAAAAATTGAAATTTGTAAACGTAGTTATAGCGGAAAGCGATAGTCAAAAACGATTAAAATCCGCTAAACAAAATATATTATAAATCATGAAACGAAACATAACGCAAAACGTAATTTATAGAATATCATTCAACGAAAAAAAAAGCCAAAGTGAAATTATTTAAAATCAATTTATTTAAAAGTTTATTGGTTTCGTAGAAATTATTATTTCATGCATATGGACATTAGAAATTATTATATTATATTCCGTATCCGGGCCATTACCTACTCGCATTAATTATTATTAATAAATGTAATAGGTATTAACACTTTTTTAAATAACGATAAACGCAAAACTTGTATAACGTTTTAATTCTGAATAACGATGTAAGCAAAAATTGTGTAACGTTTTAATTGTAAATAACGTTAATAGATCATTTTTTAATATTCTCACACCCTATACGGTCATACGGGTCACAGATATTCCTACCTATACGTATACATCTTATTTGTATGTAAGTATTTATTTGTCACGGGCAAAAGTTGAAGCCAAAGTAACACTTTAATCTGCCTACATTATGGCATTATGTTCGTATGGCAAACACAATTGTTGCAATAATTTGTCGTTTCTCGTAATTAAAACCATGATTTCCGCGTTTGTTAAACGCAACCGGACGTGTCTAGATATGCCTGGTCACGTGCCGAAATAATAGATTTTGGCATTTTGCCTACATAAATATTGGTCACTTGGCGATTAGTCCAGACACACATTGCAAGAAACGACTGTATCGACTTGCTATTCGTGAACCATCTTCATGAAATAATTTGAAAATTAGTCCGAAATATTTAATTTGTATATTCGTATAATATATACCTAAATTAAGTTTGATGCATAAATATTGAGTAATTTAATTGCATATAGTCCTTAAATATATTTTATTATTTTATAAATGAGTTAGGTACACTCTATACAGCTGTAAATACTAAATTGTAATAACTAATTAATAGGTAGCTGTTAGTTGTATATATTATATTTAAGGTATTTAGCTACATTATACAATATACGATATAATATCATGTGAAAATTCGTCATGATTATTTAAGCTATCTTAATCTCAAATGGAAAAAATTAATCACTTTTTTTTAGTTTTAAACAAGTCTTGTACTGTATTCTTATTATAGTAATTGTGAATATAGGCACTTGTTAAAGGTGTACAATATACAATATAGGTACCTACGTATGTTCTTAATATGTGTCATACAAATTTAATTATTAATCAAAGCTAACCTTTATACAGGATGATTCGCCAAGCATGATCACCCCTAAACCCCTTTAACTTTTCCCGTTAATAATACATTTATTCAAAATCTAATTTTTGACATTCATTTTTTAGTACTTATACTTAAAGACCATATTTTTAACCAGCTATGTTTTTGTTTGTAATTTATGGAGTATTATGCGTGATGCAAACTTCTTTTTTTTCAAAAAATACTTTTATTACAGTCTGCAAGTTGTTAATTAGATTATTTTTTTGAAAACGCCTAGGCATTTAAATCGAGTTTCGTATTTCGTATTACGAGAAGTATTTGAGTGATTAAACTTTATGTACTAGGGATAATATCATTGAGTAATAATGAGTATACAATATAATACCCAATAATTATACCCAGTAAATAGTAATCAATAACTAATAGGCAATAATGGTTAATTAATTAATTAGAAAATTGTAGAAAATTGCTATAATTTTCTAATCATTGTAGCCCACTAGCCACCATATCGTCTCAAGTCGAAATTAATATCATCATGCATTTTTAATTTTTATCCTCAGTAGGTACGCAAAAGTTAGGGTATTTATCACATGTCAGAAAGTAGTAGGTACTCATTTGAATTTTGATTTATATATGTACCTACATCAACATTTTCAAAAAAATCATCTTCTTAATAATTTTCGGTAAAACAAAAATGGTGGTTTACATTATAAAAAAAAGAAGTTTGTATTTGATTATGCTATAATTCTTAATCTTTCGGTAAGCTTGAGAATTCAAAAATCAGAATTTGAATAAATCAATGTATTAAAGGAAAATAGGGGTGCGCAATGAGCATGGTGCTTGGTGAATCATTAACTGTATTGTGGAAATATAATCAATCCGTCTGTGAATTAATATGAGTCATCTTATTTTATTCATTTAAATACTAAAGTATAATAACATCATGATGAAATAGAACCGGGGGCTTAACCTCCCCAAATAAAATATGTATCAACCTCTGCTTTTATACATATCTACCCAAATATTATACTCGTGTTACAGTGGTAGATACGCACAATGTAAACGAGATGTTCTGTCTTAAGAGTATAATATCCGCAAAAACGGAGATAATATTTTAATATTATGTGATATTACAGACGAACGACGGCACCATGACCGCAGGACGTTTATAATATGTATACCATTATTATTGCGGGTCAGTGGCGGCGGCGGCAGTCGTATATTATACGCGAGTCTTCCGTACTACGTAAGTCCGTCGACCCTCCCTGGCACTCCACCGTCATAAACCACCCACCCACCCCCTCACCGCACCTCAACCCTAACCCGACCGCGTATATTATGCAGACAACTATAATACGGATAGGTACACGAAGACGAGGTACACAGAACGTTATTACGACGAAAAAACACTGCGGGCTTGCACAACCGCGAGTTATTGCACATTATTTATGTCGGTGCTAAATAATAATATATTGCACGTAATATACCTACCGACATGGCTACATATAAATAAATAAATAAATATATATATATGCGATATCGGTATTATTAGGCACATTATAGGTACCTACCACAGTCTATATTATAATAATATACACTTTACAGTAATATTTTTATTAGACTGTTCGGGTTATAATAATATGATGGCGTACAGGGTGATGCACCGAGCATGTTCACCCCAGTCTCTTTCTCTGCGAATTTATTCAAACTCGGATGTTTAGAATTTGTATTTACACATATTTTGTAAAGACCATATTTTAAATTGTATAGATATTTTTTTTATACCATTTAGTGTCCGGTGGTGATTTGAAATGAGAACCAACCTCTTTTAATCT
>WHPZ01573901.1:0-13897 GCA_016617965.1 Macrosiphum rosae | reverse complement strand
AAAATGTGTTTCCAACCTGGTAGGTTCATAAAAGTTATTAGCTATATAATATATACCTATAGTGTATATACGTAGCACGTATGTCATATGTATTTACGAATATTATGTACTCAAATTGGCAAATTACAATATATATATATATATATCATTTCTTTCTTTTTTACATAGTATATTGGCACGTGATAATTTAGTATCATTGTATAAAAATACCCAAATACCCATATTAATTAACATTAATTGTTATAATATTTTATAATTATTGTAAAATAATTTAATTATTTTATATGGATACATAACTATATGTTCTATTTTGCATTTAAATAAAATTAGCATTTACAAATAAATTAACAATTAATTAACCTAATTACCTATTGGCCGTTGTTTAGAAAAATATTTTTTTATTTAACGTAAATACAATTACTGCACGTATTTGTAAGTAGGTACATTTAAATATTTTAACTAGTACCTAATATATATATATATGTATACGATCTACACTAATTAAGTAGAAAAAAACTACTCAAAATGTGTTTTTAATCTAAATACAAACGTATTTTCTATGAGAATATTTAGTAGATGGAAACAATTTATTATAACCGAATTGTATCCAATGTTGTATTTAAAAGGAACAACTTTTTATTATAATATTTTAAAATATGTATATTATATTTGTAATCAATAACATTCAAATATCACACATTGATATACCTAAATTAAGTTTTACCTATACCAAATTAAAAAAAATTAAAAAAGTTTATACTGATAAATATCTCACAGTCATTATTTTGATGGATTGCTTTATCGTTTATACAAACCATTCTGAATAATGCGTGATGGTAAACGTATATTGTTTCTAGTATAGCGTGTCATTCACTCGATTAATTTTTTTTTTACCAAATATCGTCTGGATACATTATTTAATTATACAAACACACACGCTATAATATAATAGTTCGTGTTTCTGTCGTATCAGGTTAGTTTGTTATTTGGTATAATATCATGGGATATATCATTTTTCTAATTGGTAACGTAAAAAAATAATTAAAAAAATGTTCATCATGTATTCATTTAATTAATGTTTTATAATGTATTAAAAATTATAATGTTCATTAAAGTAAAAAAAAAAACTGTTTTGAAACAGAAGTAAGGTGATGGTTGGTACTCGATTCTCTTTTCGAACAACGTTGAAGCGCGGGATATAGGTACCTATATATACCTATTGGTGTTGTAATGTTAAAAAAAAAATCATTAATACCTCTTTCAATTTTAAGCAATTTTCAAAACCAACCATAGCGTCTGTTCACAAATTATCGTTATTATTGAGAAATTCGAAAATTAACCGTTTAAAAAAACTTTAGTTGATTCAATGTTTAAAATTCTAATACTCCAATGAATTTTTTTAGAGAACATAATAAATATAATATATCTATAGGTATAATAGGCGTACCAGCATTATGGTATTATACTTTTCTGGAAAGCTCTTGATAAAGCTGATACTAAAGCTCTACCTATACGATCACTATATTATTTAATATTATATAGTAAATCCACAATAATGCACACAGACGTTAAATTACCATAGACTATTGCTTGATTTAACGCAAGTCTGTAACTTAGATATGTATAACGATAATGGTATGTATCGTGTAGCAATAACAACTCACCCATTAGCAGGAGGAACACGTACGGCAGAATCCTCATGGTTATGACGGGTCTGGTCTGTCACTTCCGTAATCGCACTCGGTCCACGAAAACTATGGCGGACGTCTTATAATGCTGCTGTTATCGACGACGAAAATTTATCACTAACCAACGATGGCGAAAATCTCGACGGATACCAGAGACGGAAAACGTACACGAAAGAACCACGGGTGGTCACGAGGCGGTTAGCATTCGAACGGTAACGGTTCGCTCCGGTGATAACGAGCCATTCGGACTGCGCGGCACAACCACTGACCCACACGCGCACACGCGGTCGCGTAAAAAAATACGGAGGAGATCCGTCGGGATTCAAAGTTGGCGTTCGACAGTCGAAGACCGGCTCTCGGGTCAGTGTGCAGTCTGTTCCGACCGGTAATTATTACCGTACGCTGCGGCGGTGGCAATAATATGGCACAGAACGTCATCGTCGTCCTTTCACCGCCACGGCCGCCGCATCGTGTACCTACATATTATTATTATTATTATTTTTATACATTATAAGACGCAGGTGGGTTTGGTCTATGTATTACGATTCGTGTTATTTTGTAAATCGGTGAGTATAGCGATGAGAAATCGATGCCCAACGACCACGTATACGGTATCCGGGACCTGCAGAGGGTAGGCATACCTATATATTCATCATTTAGTGTTAACATTTTAAATTAAAAGACTGGAGTTCAGACAGTTATGATATCGTAGCCCTATATCAACAAAAACCGATAATATTACTCGAGGTATGAGAAATGTGGTTTGGAAAAAAAATAAAAATATTTTGTTAGCTTAATTTTTGATTTAGGATTAAAACACATTTTATGTAAGTACACCTTTTTTTAGACATCATACATTTTAATTCGTCGTAAATATAAAATAAAATAAGGTTGCTCCAAAAAAATATAAAAAGTTAAGCTTTAGGGATACGCATGTGGTATAATAAATTATAAAATACATTTAAAAGCTGTGTAAGCAATTTATTGCTTACTTGGATATTTTAAAAATAGTTATAACATTGTTCTGGTAAAATGAGAAAAAAAAATGTTTGTATTTCTTTAACTTGTTTTACTAAATATTTTGACGCCCCCAGGACGCGCCATCCTTATAGCAAGTTCCATCTGCCTTTACTAAATATAGCACAGTATCCAAAATATTATAAATATGATTCAGTTATACAGCAATACGATTAGTACAATACTTACGAGTTATGGGTGATACATATTTCTACTGTAAAGTAAAAAGTATCATTCTCGTTTTTGTCAAAAAAAAAGTTGGAAAAACGCTCTGAGATAAAGTTTTAAATGATTTTAGACAATTTATAACTATTAAGTAATACAGACTTATAATGTTAGGTATCTACTTTGGAAATTGTAATTCTATTAATTTCGAAGATCGTACAATAACAACGAAATATTATATAAACTATAAGCCATATATGACAGTACACGCACGTGAACATAAATTATCTAGTAAAAGCAACAACGATTATACTTCGATAATAGTTTCATAATTTACTAATGAATCAATGTGAATTGAGAAATATTTTACTGGTTTATTACGAGTTATTTCATATAAGAGTAAATATTCCATACAACTCTATACTGTATAGTTATGACTACTAAACAAGCTACTGTAACTTATATGACTTATCTATTACTTTTTTTTTGTTAAAATGGAACTTGGCCAAAGTAAAATGAAGAAGAAATGTACCTTAGATTTTCTATAATTTTATGTAGGTAGTTTATAAGGTAGGTATGTTTTTATGTCTGATTAATAGCTTAGTGCCTGTTAAAATTTTATTTTTGTGTGTATCAGTTTTAAATATATTTGTGTTAGTTGGCGAAGGCTCGACATCAAAACAAAAGTGAGGGAGAGGTATATCTTTGTTTGACTATGAAGAACTTTTGTAGAATTCTGAGAAGAAGGCTTGGGATTTTAAATTATCTTTTATGGAGTCAATTATTAGTGTATACATAATGGTGGTCGGTGGAGGTGTCTAATTACTACACGATATGATTTTTCATCACTTAGTGATATGCTTAATATGTATGGAAATTTGCATTTTTTTTTTCTTTTAAATGCTTGATTATGGATTATTTTTCGATAAGCTTTAATGAATTGAGTATAGTATGTTTAGATAGGTTAGGATAGATTTTTTAGGATATTTACAGAAGATTAGTACAGACATTTTTCAGGTGATACCAAATATCGAATTGTGTTGCAGAATGACTGATAAAAGATGAGAATATTATGATTATTAGTGGCGTCCGTGGCAGCGGTGAAGTGGATGTAGATATTATGGATGTGGTTGTGGAGGCTGTTGATAATTTTGTGTTTAAGTGTGTTTGAGTAACTGTTTCCATCAGAGGTAGGTATGTACACAAAAACAAAGATGCACTTATAAAATCTAAATTTTTTATTTTATAATTTTTTTCGGGGTCGAAATCTGGTTATAAAACTAAAATTGGATGTCGGTTCATTCGAAGTTAATAGCTTCAGAAAACGATTGGAACCTTTTAAATAAAAGTGATATCAATAGATAACTTGAAGCTTCTAGGGTGTTTATAGATTAATTGTTCAACTTCTATACGCAATAGATAGCTAAAGGGTAACTCATACATGGTTTTTTTCCATCTTACGAAAAAAGAAATTTTTTTTGGTTATCTTAATGATAAAAACAGAGTGTCCCTTGAGGATATACCCATTAACCGTAGAGAGGAACTCACCGCCCCAGCAAAAGCTGGTTTTTTGCTGTTTTACCTATAAACTAAAAAAAATTATTAAAAATCATGAGATTAATGAACATAAAATGTTGAAAAGTCAAAACTATGTTAAAATAACTAAGAATAACTTTTTTTAAACTATATTAACAAAAAAAATAATTAAATTCAGAAAGAAAATATGTGTAGAGTTCTTGTCTCTGTGTGTCTAAAAAAAAAAAACATATTCATTATCTTGAGAGATATCGTAATGGGAAAACCCTCGCTGGACACCCTGTATATTATATTAATATTATAATGAGAAGAAATATGGTATATATATTTTGTACAAATATATTTATTAAAAATATTAGGTATTACAAATATTTGGCCTGGACAAAGTCGGGCGTAGAGCTAGTTTATAGGTATATATTATATATATTATATATATTATATAAATTATATGTATTTTGTATGTTTTCAATCGACTAAAAGAGACGTATAACTTATGTGGGATCTTATGTTAAATTTTCAAGCTTTTTAATAAAAGATTAATTGTGTTATCAACGTTTATAGAAAGCCCTAAAACCGAAAATTTCAAGAGCCAATAAAAATAATTGTGTATAGAAATTATTGATAATTAAGTAATAGGTAATGAAATAATATTGAGAATGAATAGATGAGAAATCGTTATTTTACGTTTTAATGTCCAATTTCCTCAAATCTGAACCTCTAATGCTTATAAAAATTATTATGGATTTACGCTTAACTCTTTTTTTTTTAAATTCCACTGAGGAAAACTTGTCAGATAGGTATTCTGTTTTTCACTTTCAAGCCCAAGAACTAAAACTAACAATTGTTTGAAGTATTAATTACAAGTTCTCAGGTATATTTTCACGGTTTGGATGAATTTTTTCTTCGGAAATGTATTGTTTGTGTTTATTTTTAACAAGAATGATAGAATTTCAGAATACTGGTTAAAATATACCCTAAGGTGATGTATCAATGATTATTATTTTATTACAAATCAAAAACTATAGTCGATTTCATACATGACCCATTGCATAATATCACGCACCGTTGAGTGTCCCGGAATGTTCGTTCAGGTGGAAATAGAATTATTCATATAGGTATGTGTGATATAATATGTAATTTATTATAAGCTCCGATCAATTTAATCTATTTCATATTATTATCTCTTATTATATTTATAAAAGTAAATAATCAAAAGTGAAATCAGTTTATTGACTTTCAAAGCTTTCTAATTTTCTCATTAATAATATTAACTCATATTACAACTATTTAATTTTCCACATAGGACAAACCGTAATATTACCTACAGAATTATCCAAGAAATAAAATCAATATTTATTTTATTTACCAGCTACCTCTGCAATAAATAGTGGTATGATATGAATGTGTAAGGTAGGCAACCGTCTAAGTCTTTCCTTGTATTTTCATGTGAAATGTGCAAATAATAAATAAATTATATAATAAATGTTTACACTTTATCGTTCACGTCAAAAAGTATTACTGCTGGGTTATTTTTTTTAACTTGTCTTTCATGTCTAAATAAATTACCTACTCACATATTATGCGTATTTTATGCGTTATTGTGTAAAAATTGATTATTTCAAATAAGTTGTAAAAAAGAAAAAAAACATTCATAAACAAAAATATATTTAACAAATTATAACAACTCAAGTTTTAATAATTTTTACAGTAAATATATAAGAATTTTGTTTGGTTGGAAATATTTCTCGAGTTATTATTTACAAAAATGCATCTATACCTAATGGTTGAATATAAATGTATGAGACGTAACGCTGCATTCATTTTATTAGTTATTCTATATTATTTATTTTGTACCAATATAAATAAAACGAAAATTGTATTTATTCAGTAATAATAATATTGTAATGTTTTAATATCGTAGTTAAAATCTTGCAGATCAAGGTAATACATTCTTAGACTGCCAAGAAAAATTAAATTAAATGCTAAACATACGGAATCAATGAGATAATTTGGACTTTAAATAATCATTTTTTATAGTTTACCATGTGAGATTTTATTTTAACATGATTATATTATACATGATTTTATACTTAGAAGTTCTTAACATGGAAAATATGTTTGCTATTAATTTAAAATATCCCGTTTTCAATGACCTAACCTTAATGGAGTACACGAGAAATTTTCTGGAACGGAAATTATCGCACAACTATGTTTAACGACGTTGATTGAGAACATAATATGCCTTCAGTTCTTATACTAACCCTTAAGTGCTTCAGTTCGCAAATCCAATCTCGAAAATAATTCCGTAGTGACGTCTTCGATAATAATATATTTGAGTATACAAACACATTCACAGTAAAAAGTTTAAAAAAAATTAAGCCTGAATAATCCTATAGTAGTATAAAATAATATATTTGTAGTTTTTTTACTCAAATATGATGTTTGTCCATTTTGCAGGTCAGCAAGAAAGTCAAGATAAATAAATAACTAGCATTTCTATCAAATATTATTCTATTAACTATCTGAATTTCGGTATCAGATTGAAGATAATTTATAGGTATAATATAAATTAGTAATATTAATAAAAATTAAGTCGTTTGAAAAGTAAAGTAAAGTTTATTTTTTACGGTTGTAGATTTGTGATTGATAACAATTGATATACTTAAAAAATTAAGTGTTCTAATTGTACGTTATCACCGTAAGTGTATTGAAAAATAAATCAATAAATCAATAAATCAAATTAAATACAAATTAATTATATTTTTGACACCTTAAGTGTATTATTACCTAAACAAAAAAAATTTGAGAAAAAATATGTACGTATAATATATAATATATTTACAACATATAATATATGTATAATTATAAAGTTTATTTTAATTGGGTGCAATTAAATATTAAATTATATTGTTAATACAAAGTAAATTACTAGATCTTACTTAAGCATGAACGATTTAATAGTATGCAAGCAAGCAGACCTATCACGTGGGTTTATTTGGTACTTTGGTAAACCTCTTTTCATCCATTTAACGTTTTGACGGATCCAGGCTTATAATTTAAACTGGTTTTTAAATATAATTATGTAGGTACACACGTTTCATATATTTTTTTTTGTATTATTTTAAATTTATTCGAAACATAATTATTTAATTTCTGTATCATTTTTTCTCGCTTAAAATGCATGCTGAACGCTGATAAATTGTATTTTATACGAAATAGAGACTCAGCATCAAGTTTGAATTTAATGCGCAAATAGCAACATGACTATTCAAGTACACGGACGCTGTAAATACATCATATAATATTATAATATTAAATATTAATATTCGTCTATAAGTTAAAAAAATTTACAGCGAAAGCTGGTGTTTATTTTAGATTAGAACATGTTCTATTCTTATTTCTATTGCAATATTTATTTAATGCAGTTGCATTTTATAACAGACCAACATATTAATGCATTTCCATGGTATGTGGTATAAAAATAACTTATATTATACACATTAGTCATACAACTTTATATAATACCTATGGAAAATAAATAAAATAATTTCATAATGTAAACTTGTATTACGATGACATATAAGATAGGATATATTTAATATACTAGATATGGAGGTAATACAATAATTTAAAATTTACTACTTTTAGATTATATGATATTAAATAAATAACCTATGTAGCTACTGTGAAATAATAATGACTGATGAGGATTGCTACAAGTTAAACCTACATTATTTGATTTTATTAAAAATGTTTGCAAATCAATTTGCTCTCAAATAATATAATTATTATACCAAGGACGAGATTTTCATTACACAGTGAACTGCTCTATTTTGATCGATAAGTGTTTAAGTTACTAGGTGTCCTTGAACACATACTTTCGCTAAAGTCCTGAAGTATTCATATGACCATTGATAAGAATTTTTTTTTATACGAATGTAGGTACTTATTGATTTTACAAAAATGATTATTTTTTTTTTGCGTCTTAAGACTTTTTATGATGCAATTGTTACATTTACTATAGTTAATAAAAATTTTTTTTTTATTTTCAACTTCATTTTTATTTTGTTGTAAATGAAAAAAACGAAAAATCGTAGATACTTAGCATGGTTTTCTAAATATTTTGAATATTTTGAGTTATTTAAAGACATTTTACATTTTCTGAAATTGTGTTTCAAGGCTGCACATAAATAAATCATTCTGAAACAAAGAAATCTAAAATATATATAAACGAAATTTTATTTTAGACATTTTAAGTTAAAATGTTTATGAAATTATAGATATTTTAAAGAAAAGGTAATAACGTTTATAGTGATTTTTGTTGTAATTCAAATTTTTTTTTGCTGGTTATTTCAAGTAATCGAAGTTTGGTTGGTTCAGCACTAACGATAGTATGAATATTTGACAACCTACAAATTATGATATACAACTACATTATGTCATAATGAACTCACGGAAGTAGTAGGTACGTTTTAATCCATCATAATACAAATGAAGGACCTCGACAGGATATTTCAATGCACTTATTATGCATTTATTAATATGCTATTAGAGGAAATAAAAATTGGAAATGGTTTGTTGACCTTAAGAAAAAAAACCAACTCTGACAAAGAAAACAAATGAGTTTAAACTTTTTAGTAAACTTTCTGTACCTATAATAAAAGTTACGCTACTTAAATGTTTTATAAGTACACATTCTAAGACTGCTTTATGAATCGTATTACTTTTATTGAATAAACAATTCATTGCTTTATAGTTTTTAATGAATAAAATACAATATCACATAAATATAAAATATTACTGACTTTAAATCTTTAAAATTGGGTTGTGGACCAATATTATGTGAGTAGATATGTGACCAACCAATTAAATATTCACCTAGGTAAAAGATTGTTATAGTCGTGCTATGACATGTGATCTACTAATATCTAATGATATTTTCTGTAATAATATTATTTTTATATAATAATGAATTTCAAACGATTGCGAATTAGGATATTAATAAATAGGTAATCGGCTATTACTTGCACATTAACTATATAGTCTGTAACAAATTGAAATCTATTAAGTTAAAACGGGGAAATATTTATCGTAGACAGTTTTAATTGTCCTCGAGTTTGTGTTTCAGTATGTCACCTGATGACTGTGTGCTAAAATCAAGTAAATTAATATTGTGATTTCTTGTGTAAATTGTCTTCTAAAATTACATAAAAATATATCAATTGATACATTATTTGTGACGAGTTATTCTGTGTAAAGTTTTTTTTACAAAACAGACAATTATTATCTCAATAGAAACGACAAAAACAAATAACGACATTAG
This sequence comes from Macrosiphum rosae, assembly GCA_016617965.1. Classification (NCBI taxonomy): domain Eukaryota; kingdom Metazoa; phylum Arthropoda; class Insecta; order Hemiptera; family Aphididae; genus Macrosiphum; species Macrosiphum rosae. The sequence continues at coordinate 4,168 of WHPZ01573901.1, read as the reverse complement.
ATGTGATGGAAATTTAAAACTATTTGAACGTAAAAGCAAAAACAATATTTGTATATATTATATAGTATTATAATTTTAACTTGTAACTACTATTTTTTCTTAAAAATCGCTATCAGAATCATTTTAATATTCAACACAGATGTATACAAATCATATACCTAGTTTATGTTGGGAAAATATTACATATTCCTATAATATGATTACCTATTGATTACAGTGTTCTATAGTGAACGTAAATTCGTGTTTTCTTCATAATTTTCCAGACACTTGAAATCCATGATAACGAATATAGACTATAACCTACACTAATACACTATTATCATAATTTATAGTACATTAATTTTTAATAATTTAAAATAGACATTTGCACTACCCCTACGGCCCTTTTATTGAAAAAAAACACGCGTTCATCATACAAACATTACAAAATAATATCTAATTGATGAGAAATGCCGAAGTATTGAGTGATACTGGTGTTTAAAAATATTGTACATAATATATAATATAATATTATATACTATTCGAATATGCGGTACATTCCATTGCATTGAAACGGATCGATTAGATTTACTGCACAAAGAAATTTAACACATTTCTTGCGTTCTTTATATCTTTTCAATAATTTTTTTTTTATCCATCGGAAGATTTATGGAATTTTTATATTTAATCCCGAAACACTTTTAATAGTTCGGGGGATGATGTAATGATTTATATATTTCTGTAAAATACCTATCCAAGGCAATATAAATCATTCATGTGAATTCATGATTGAAAACTACATCCATACCATCGACTAACAATTTATTATCACGATCTAAAAAATGTATACACAATTATTGTATTCAGCAACAAGTATTAATTAGTTATATGTTTTATGGAATTTGTCTAAATAGCTTGTTTTAATAATTATTTTTACTTATCATATTCTTATATGTTTAATTTTTTAGTTATTATTCAATTAAAAAATTAGCTAGTTTTTAGGGAAAATTTGTCTTACAATGTGTTTGATTGAAGGTATAATAATTATTTTCCATATAATATTTTACGAATTACAATGAAAAGTTCAAAAAAATATATTTTCTACATTAATTATTTGAATTTTAATAATTTTTTTTTTCATACATATAAAAACTTAATTACCTATCTTTAAAAATAATTATTCATGTTTCAATACAATTTGTATTTCTAAAATATATTTATATTAACTTATCTCATAAAATAATTTATTTTATAAAATTATATTTATTTTCGTTATTTACTTATTATTTATCATATATTATTTATATTATATAAAATTTATTTTTCTAACGAATCAAACAAATTGAACGATTCGATATTTAAAATCAAAATTATTTTTAATTTAAAGTTTAACAGGTCATAATAACAATAATATTCTGATAAGGGGGTGGTGCTCTAAAAAATGAAATTTATCATATTTTTTTTGTCAATAATAATGCATATTCACATCATAGTATAAATGCTCAATATAGAATCGTTATATAATATTACAGCTACAATGATCATAAAAGGTGTATACTTATATATATATAATACACAACTATATAGCCATATGGATATCATAAAGACAATATTGCGTAACCACTAAAATGCTGATAATCGGGGTAGCAGCTTTATACAATTATACCTACAATTACAGTCGTGTATTGTTGGATACATTTGTGGGTATACTTAAAAATATTTTGCAATCTAAAATGTTATTTACCATCTAATGACCTTACACAAATTCGTGTTTACTCCTACTTAATACCTTTATTAATGTGCGAATAAATGTAAGTTTCTGTAAGGTAAAGATGATAAAAAAAAGTCACACCGACCCAGGGGCGCCCGCAGAGAGGGGCCAGTAGGTGCCATTGCACCTACTGGGATTTTTTTAATGAACCAAAAAATTATTGTATTATAATGTAAATATGTGACTACCTATGTATGTATAACATAAATTTAATTTTGCACCCACTGCGCTGATTTTCTGCGGGCGCCCCTGCACCGACCACATCGATTAAATACAATATAAAAAGATGAATAACTATAAATTTGAAATAACGATCAATTATAGTATTGTAACATTATGCCGTTATATTGAATTTGTTAATATCTCCTTATAAAAAGCAATGAGAACATTTTAACTTAAGATGATACTCGGAAATGATGACTACCAGCATATACCAACATCATAGGTACCTATACATTTTTAATTACTGTTTACCCACCCTAAATTTATACTTTAGATACAAAATATTATCAATCACTGATTAAATTGGTCTGATGATCTACAGTACAATTATGACAGTTATTCATAAGACATATATAACCTTTTAAAATGTATCCATATTACCGATATAGAGCAAATAACGTGTGAAAAAGAAATAATTATGAAAAAGGTAGAATGAAAGATAATAATATGGTCAATATGGATGATGTTTATTGCCTAAACTATAACCGAAATAATATATTATCAAATATATGTATAATAGATCAAAAAACCATCTTTGACGAGTTGAAAAAAATATTAATTATAGAAATGAATAGAATCGAAACATAAACGATAAAATTGTTAATAATCTAGAGAACTAGAGCATTTATTTGGAAAAGATTTTCGGGATATTTGTGTAATTGTACTAAGTTTTAGATCGGGCTTATATTATTATTATTTTTTTATTGGACTCTAAACATCGATAGCTATGACCATTAGTATTTTGTAGGGTTTAAGGTTGGTTTTGTAACATGTGTTTATGCGGCGCAAGTGGCAAAGATCCAAGGTGGCCACCCATCCTGGAGCTTGTGACGCCATAAGATGCCTGACCACAATAACAGACATTAGCGACTGCGGCCTACCACCACTCCACACCACGTCACACCGAGCCTCATATCATTACACAACACCTGCAAAATTTCTAAAAACTGATATTTACTACTTACTAGATCCTTCTGGGTTTTTACTTTTTATCAAAAACCATAATTATTTGAGGAATGAAAATAATATTAATTTTTAACTTTTTATAACAAAATATATGTACAAGTATATCTTAGAAACTAGTATCTACCACTTCGAATAAAATAGTACCTACTAAAATAGGACGCCATCGCCACATCCACATGTGCTGTCTACGTTTTACAAACATAGGGCATATTATGTATCAAATTAGTGTTCAGCAGTTCCAATTTTGTGTAATAAGTAATAACCTTTAATAGGAAAGAGAGAGTCGACCTATTATGAAACTTACAAGTAAGACAATTATCTGTGGTTTCTCGTGGATTTTTGACGCTATTTACATTTTTAAACTTTATATGAATAATAGGTTTAAAATGTACAGGTGCTAATGTGCAATGCTGATTTGAAATTATAGCAGTTGATTTTTTATAATATGCCATAATTGTCCAAGTACGATAATTAATACCTAGGTAATTAATAGACTAAATATTATACCTTATACATAGAGTTTTTTACTTAATGTAAAATCATTATTACAAACCATTAGATTTAGTTGGGAAATTTTTAATTTTAATTAATGGATATTATAATGGATAATTATTTTGGTGAGCATGCAGCATGACTACTCTGTATAGTGTAGAAATTTAATTACCTTCCTATTTGTAAGATATTCATACTACCTCAAATTTGTTATTATGCAGGAGCTTTGATATAGGATTTTAATTTTTATTCTAAATTCCAATGTGCATAAAATATCACCAATTGACATATTGACTATTGAATTTTAAACCGTCTTTCATTGAGTACCTATTATTAAGGACATTTGGTTTTGCGAATCACTATCATTAAATACAGGATAAGCACATAATTTGAGCTCCTACATACTTATTTGAAACATGTTTTCTCGAAACGACAAAACCTATTGAACGATTGTAAACACGTAATTTACAATCATTTCTATTGAATTCAATGCAAATATAAAATCTGTATATATAATACGAATAGACTCTCGTGGCCTGTTGAAGAGCATCTATATAATAAGAACGTGTTTAAGGTTAAAGTGGAATAGACTTTTTGTAATATCATTATATTATATTGTGTTTTATTTATTCAAGTTTAAAAGCATTGTGTTGTTATATTATGTTAACCAATATAATATCAACCTTGTGCTTAAAATATTGAAGAGGTACGTATTTTCTCATAATCTTTTTACACAAA